>CATIWO010035720.1:0-12655 GCA_949673435.1 Macaranga tanarius
GTCACAAACGTTTGGATTTTTCACACCAATAGCCCTATAATAAATATATCTCAAAGCAAAGCATACCATCAGTTTAGTCAAGCAAAGAAATGCGGATAATGGGAGGGGGAAAATGAAGATTGCTCTATGTCCGCGAAGCAATCTTTATCTAAATGCTGCTTTTTTTTTTGGGAATTTAGGTGAGAGTGGTCATGCACCTTCTGAAGTGTGAATTGAGTGTCTGGCTGGGACTATTTAATGGTTTTGAAATGGAGGAGTGGGTATACATAATACATCCTCCTGTCGGCCTCACTTCTCATTTCACCGTTGACTAAAATCAAATCCGAAACTTGGCTGGCCAATTGCCACCAATAAGCAACTCTCATCTCAAGTTCTCAACCTCCACGCTGGCTCCAACTAGCGCAAGTGTGTTCACGTCTATCGGTTACTCACACTACTAACATACCCTATCGTCACCCTTCCAAAAATTTAAGCAATAAAATACGTATGCACTAAAATGCCAGTCGATACATCAGCACTGAAGGAAACCTATGTCAGCTAAGTAAAGCTAATGTCGCACCACCTAAATATCCTTCTATACTTTGTCCGACACAAACTCATCATGTGCAAGTGCAACATGGGAGGGAAAAGAAAATTTCTTTTTTCAGGTGCCGCAGCAAGATCATGCTCAAAGTTCCCCAATCAATACAAAAAGAAAATTCTCACATTTGCTGATCCCGTTGCTTGCAAATTGGATAGGCAAAGGGCCACTGCAAAGTCTCGGAAGTTGAGAAAATAAATAAGCATAGAAAATTTCCATACTCCATCGCAGACTTAAACAGGCAAAAACATGATGCACCACACAAGCGTTCTTAGTATTGAAAGTTTACTGGGGGGAGAAAAATGAATAATCCCCATACTCTTCTAATTTAATTTTTGTTTGCAATTAACGCAGATCTGATGATTTTCTGGTGGCTTCAACCATGTCAAAGTTCAAATTTTATTTATTTAAGTGCTCTTCGGTGCCAACATATGAAGGAATTCGCTCAACATTTAAATCCATGAGCATCAAGGAACTGGTAAGCCATTTCATAACTTGATTATGAAGTTGTACGGAATTGAATATCTGCCAGAACCAGTGCTAGCGGGCAAATACAAAAAATGGTTAAGCTTAGGACAAACAACATGGAGGACATAAGAAGTTTCAAAACATCCAAGCTTTGCATTATTCAAGACAACATTTACCATAGCTTTAGCAGGCATCAAGATCCCGGCATGGAGGAGGTTTTGGTTCACCATGAAGAGTAGTATTGCCTCCTTCTGGCCCAGACTTGGTACGTTTTGGGTTCTGTGTGCCATGCTGAATAAAGAAAGGAGGTTGAGTACGTAAAAAAAAATAATATCACTAACCAAACAAGAAAAAAAATCTCAGCAAACTGCCACTGGCCTTACCGGTGGCTTCTCACCCCTTCTTAACATCTCAACTATCTCAACAACTCGTTTTGGTGTAACATCTTCCTGCAGTTACAATAACAGAACAAAATGAAATTTCTAAATATTCCTATCATTTGGGAAAACAAAGCAACTTGTCAACAAAAGGACATCATGACCCACATAATAATTATAAGTGTATCCTTCAGACCCATTAGAGTAATCAGCTACAGTAATCATGGGAGCATTTACACAACATCCCTGCAGAAAAAGCAATGAGTTATTAATTAATATAACAGAGAGAACAAGTTAACTGTGACAGTAAGAATGGCAAAACATATATTGTGAAACTGATATGTTACAAGAGAGCAACTGCATGAATGTACACTCTTGTAATTATCTATATCCAAATTCCACAATTAAACCAGCATAACCAGCCCAAAACTTTGCTGGATTAGAATACAAATCAAGACCACTATACAGAATGAATGACTTACCATACATTCCATTTCCCCAACAGAGAAAAGACCATCCTTTGTTACTTCTGCACATTTAAAATTCACAAGGCTTATGCTTCAAATCTCAAAATCTTAACTTATTAGTCAGGTGTAATGTGATAGAAGGTTAAAATATATGCTCACTAACCATTGCGCTTCACTCCCAAGTGTTTCAATAATTCATCTTCAATTTCTCTTGAACCACGTATCATACAAGGTGTTGTGCCACAAACCAATAGATGGTACTTTCCCACCTGAAAATCCAATGTAACAAGGTGATTGGAATAAGTTGCAGGTAGCACCACCAGAAATTGGAATATGTACAACAACCCAATTCTGATTGTTGTAAGATATGTATTTTTTTACCGGCGATCGATTGAACATTGAATAAAACGTTGCGACTTCATATACGCGGATGGGAGCAACTTCAATAACCTTAGCTACCTGAAGCATTCATAAAACATTGAACCAAAATGTTATGTGTATATATTTCTGCGCTCCAGGAAGAATAGAATATTTTTTTAAGCCACATGAAGGTATTCTTGGAATTTGATCTATGTTGTGGCGATAACAAACAACAACACAAGGAAACAGTTTATAACCAATAAATGCATATTAAATTTCTACTTATTTATTTAAGGACTCAGGTACTATCCAGATGTATGTCACTGCCTTAAAGACCAAATAAGTCTTCTGCCAGCTGATGTTGAGGCAATCTGCCACTAATTGATGATGCTTATTTATATCAAGCTTCTTGGTAAGAAAATGAAAATATAGAATCAGGTAATTTACCCATTTGTGTATGCATCGTGTTTAGGTTTATTCTCATGTCCATGACTAGGAGGGAGGATCTACTGGTAATGGGACTTTGAAGGAGGTGCAGACTGTTGATGGTGATATTGGTTAAGCCTTCAGGATCCCTCGGGAGGTGAGAACGTAAGGAAACACATGTTTAATATTTACCAGGTGTTCATATGCCAATATATGTGCCAGGCCAACTTTTCATTTGCCCCTCAAATGAATTCCGGTAATCATAAGTTTAGTGCAATGAATTGCTTTCTTTAATAATGTTGATGATATAAATTTCACATCACAATTACTATGAAATTAAGTGCTAATGACCACGGCTACATTTTATCCTTCCTTGCAATTTTTTTATAGGTTTATTTGTGAGTTTGATTTTATGCTTTTTGCACAAAGGTACATTATGGTGCTATAGTTTTATGTAGAGGGTGGCTATCATAACCATAAAATAATAAGACGCTTTTAGTTAGAGAGACAAACTTCACCATCTTGAATCATATGCAATTCCCAATGATTTTAGCATTTCAACTAGTGGATTATCATTCACATACTTGTAAGCAAAACAAGAATTGCAAACCAGCAAAATGTACTACTTCACCTCTCTTGGCTCTCTACTCTTGACATATGCAATCCCAATGGTTTTAGCATTTCAACTAGCAGAATATCATTCACACACTGTGCATAAAAGGACAATTCGATCAAGCGAAAAAAATATATTATGCTTTCTCTTTTCTCATACCAACTAGTATCATTTTGTACTTCATGGTGGCACATTGTTGGGAACACAATTCCCAATGATTTTACCATTTCAACTAGCAGAAATATCATTCCCATACTCTGAGCAAAAGGACCCAACCAAGTGAAAAAAAAATTACGCTTTCTCTTTTCCGATACCACCTAGTACCATTTTGTACTTCATGGTGGCACATTATTGTGTATGACATGTATTATCAAGCATGTCACTTGATTTTAGATTTGCAGGGACAAAGGCAAATAGATTAAAATATAATTATTACTGGTTCATACTTACTGCATCCATTGCTGAGACAGGAAGCCAGCCTCCATGCTGCTGCTGTGCGAGATCTAGCAGAGGAATAACTGCTGATTGCTTGTAGTTGGATGGATAGTGAGATAGTATTTCTTTAACCTAAAAGTGGAGGATTAGAATTAAAAAAGAAAAGAAGAAACATGAAAAAGTCCAATTGACAAACAAAATACTAATGCTTGCATTGAAGAAGCTGATGAAAGAAAACAGTAGATCCATTATGAATGCAAGACAACAAGAAAAATTGTTCAATCAGAATGAAGAATGCAATACACTGATGTTATATCATTTCCGTGACAAGCTTTCGATGTTTAATTTTGTTCTATTCTCCTCTTTTAAAACAACTATGAGACTTTCTCCTGTACAAATAAATCAGAAAGAACTGCCTACAACAGCAAAGTTCTCATTCACTTATAAATATGCTATTAAATCTCTGGATCACCCCCTGAGTAAGCCTGTGCAAGGAAGATTCCTCAGAATACTAAAATTCCATAGCAACAGGCAGTTGTAGTGCCTAAAATAGGAACAATCTGAGGCAAATATCAAAAGAAATTACTCCTGTTCTATTTTGGTTACTCCATTCACCTCTATAACAACTATGAGAATATTGCATCACCCTAGATTTACAACTTGGGCAAAACTACCAAGGGATTGAAAATCAGAAATAATTTTTACATTAAATAAACAGATCACAATGAAAGAGTATGAACAAACATAAAGTCTGGAGTGCTTTCACTCAATGTACAATGTAAAATATCCACGAGTGGCCATATTAATCAGAAATTTGTGACATACTCACAAACACTCATTTCAGAGGGAATAACAGTAATGCCATGGCTAAGGAATGTGGTTTATCCATTGAAATCTCACATGCCAGGACCTATATTTACATTAATGTTTTCTGTTAAAATAACCCAGATAGCAAAATGATTAGCATTAATAGCATGCTTACAAAACTTTAGGACCCAGCTAAATTTACAGTCTCAGCCGAGATACTGATTTACTACGGCTACTATTCAGTTATGATCCTAGTATTTAGTAACAGCTACCAGTATAGGCCAAATTCATAACTACAGATATGATAAACAATTGCACTATTTTAAAAGGTCAGACCTTTATTGATCCTTAAAAAAAATCCTCTAGCTCTAGAAACCAGTACAGATCATTCTAGACTTTAGCTTGGCAAAAGAAAGCTTGGAAACACTGCATTTAGCTTATCTTCATTCCCATAAACCTACAAGTTAATTCAAGCGTCGTTCCCCCAGCATTACTGGTGCATTAACATAGATTTCAATATTCTCTTCGACAAGTACATTAAGTCAATACACATTAAACAATAGAAATATTTATTCTTTATCAAAAAATAAACTAACAATGAACCAATAAATTTGCCAGAAAAAATAATTCAATTAACAAATTAAAAGCTTAATAGCATTGTTTCACTTTACCTTCTCCCTGTTTTTAACAGAGAACTCCCATGGCATGTTCGGATTGTTATCTGGAGAATCAATGTGCTGCAAATAATCACACAATTTCACGAATTAAGTCAGAAAATTAAAAATTAATAAAAAAAAAGCAGCATCATTTACATAAGAACAAGAAAGTAAATTCTGGGAGTAATCCAAAAAAAAAAAAACTCACATAGTTTAGGGCAGTAGAGAAGGATCTAGATGTCTGCAATAAACAAGAGAAATTAAACGATTAGGTCAAAAAGGAATGATTGGATGCAGGGAAAATGATAAGAAAACAACACAAACAAACCTGGGGAGATTGACGGAGAACTTGACAGACCTCACGGAGGCGAGCGGCGGTGAGACGAGCTAGCATTTTGGACCAAGCTCAGCTCAGTGAAGAAGAAGATAATAACCGAAGATCCAGTGAAGAAAATGAAGCCTCACTCTTCTCTTCACCAACGCTGAAGGGGAAGTGGTGCACACAACACACGTGGGCGTACGTTAGCAATTTCCGCTGAGGCCACTAATCTTTCCCTCCATTTGGGCCAAGGCCAATAAGTTGAAGAATGGCCCGGCCCAGAAAGTAGAGATATTTCAAGCAAAAAACCCCATAAAACCCTGCACTCGTAGGAGGAGGAGAAGAAGAAGAAGAAGAAGAGACAGAGAGCAATGGCGTTAGAGCCAAAATTACTGTCATTTTACAGTAACATATTATTACCCAAACCTCTCACAAATGCTAAAGTCCCTTCATTATCACTCGTGAACCCCAGAGGAGGTGTTAAACGGCAGCGTTGTAACCGGAGCTTGAAATGCTCGTGTGATTACAAAGACAGTCACTACAATCAAGCGGTGGCGGTGGAGTACGCTAAGCCAGCTGAGATTCCATGGAAGAAGGAGCTTTGTAACACTGTACATCTCATAGGAAATGTTGGGGCTCCAGTGGAAATAAAGCATCTACCTTCTGGTAAGGTCCTGGCTTGGACACCACTTGCCGTCAAGAAATCTGCTACCGATACCACATGGTAAAAAATTAATGCTTTTTGGTTGTTTAGATAGTTTTGGCTTTGAATTTTGTGTAGTGGGTATTTGTTTTTGACAACCTTTGTGGTAGTTTAAGATTGGCTGTTGGGAATAGGGAGCGTTTGTGATAAGGTTAATTAATAGGTTATGCTTTAGCTGCGAGTGTGTAATGATAAGTCAAATTTGCATGTTCTCTATGTGAAGAACAATGTAAATTTTTGAATTTTCATCTGATGGTTGTGCATATTCAGTAATTTTTATTGTACAATTTCTTAGTTTGGGGACCCAGATGTGGAATGAGATATGGAAGTAATGGTTTAGTGTTACAACGTAGGATGTTGACTAGGTCAGTGTCGCAAAATGCTTGTCATTTAACGAGCATTTCAAGTTTTGGTGACAGGATTTTTGGCTCTATTGACATTGTTCAATACATGCTTCTAATACATTTTCAATAAAATCTGTAATTTCTGTAGTTAGTTGTTTGAGGTGGCCATTGCTAATGATGTATGTGTGGATTGGAGAGGATAAACATTAAAACTGCCCTCACTCACTTCCCTATCTTGTACAAACTCCCGAACATACAATTGACTTGGCAAGCTTGAGTGTATTCCTCTGGCTTAGACTATTAGGTGTTTATATCTAGGCACATACAATGTGAGGATTGGTCTGAGGAGTCCAGTTCGGGATTCTACTTGCTGTACATTAGTTAAAATGACGGATAAGAATACGATGCTTCCAAGAGTGAAATCTTACGCAAGGAGCTATCTTTTGGTCGAGTGGGGTGAGATTTAAGGAGAGCTCTCGTATGTTTTCTTGCTGTATGATTACTCTTTCAACACCATTGTCTTTGCCAGCCATTTTGTACTGCTTCCAAATTGTGAGTTTGAAACCCCTGCTTCCACCCTCATTACCGGTACATTTATTTGTGGTGTTATTCTTTCCTCAAGGAAATTCTATATAGCATGTGACCATTCATAAGCCAGTGAAGGTAGGAGGGATATAATTTTTTCTTTTTTTAGCTATGAAAATGACCCGACTTCTAAATGAATAACAAATACATTGCCTAGAATGTGCTTTATATATGATTTTGTTTGAGCTTGCTCACTCTTGTATGTGTTTGTTTGTGTAAGACATATATTTTTCCCTGCTTTCCAATGCTATGATTATTAATTTATCATATGGGATTGCTTCAAAGCATTGTAATTATCTTATAGAATATGAAAACTAGTGCCAAATTAAAACCTTACGAGGACTTTTGGAAAATGACAATTGATGTTTCATAGGATCAATTTGACATTCTGGGATGATCTGGCACAAGTTGCTTTTCAGCATATAGAGAAAGGCCACCAAATTTATGTTGCTGGTCGATTAGTTTCAGATGTAGTTGAAAATGAAGAAGGAAAGCAGCAAACCTACTACAAGGTTTCGTTTATTCATGATTTCACTTGCACTCATATTATTTTCTCATTGGTTGCCCAAGTGGATTGCTCATTTATTTTCAACCCCTAGCAGGTAGTAGTCCAGCAATTGAAATTTATTGAAAGGAGCTCTTTTTCAGCTGCATCAAGTTATCGTGATTCGGACAGCATGATAGCAAGTAAGTCTTATCTATTATGGAATGTGTTGTTGCATATAATGATATAACATAGTTTAACAGATCTCGATGTTATTTTATAAATAATAACATGGCAGATAGAAAGTTTGGCAATAATGCTGCAAGTGGCTTGAATCCCACAGAACTATGGCAAGCTTTTTTTGCTAATCCTTTGGACTGGTGGGATAATAGGAAGAACAAGGTACTTCTTTCTGTTGATTATTATTGATTATTGATGAGTACAAATCCACAAGTGCACATAATCGTATTAAGTAGTAATAAAAATATCGTTTTACAGAGATTGTAAATTGAATACTGAAATACTAACTATGTTCGTTTGTTTAGACACCGAAATAGAGTTTGGATTCTTTAAGAATTAAAACTAAAGTAAAATAAAGAAAAACTTAGATTCAAATAAATATTAAAATCTAGGATTCTTATTCTCAATTAGACCATTTCAAAAGATTGTTTAATCAACTAGGTCTATACATTTCTAATTCATTTTGAAGGGATCTTAGAAACCATAGGTTTTCCTCTTAGATAAACTTATAATTAATTGGAGATTAATTAACACTAAGTTTACTGGCTCTCACCAACCTAATACCTTTTAAATCCAATTATAAACACAACCTTTTAATCAATACTAATCACTTAACTGTCTCTAACTAATCAAGCAATTAATAGGTCATTGCCTAATCCTACAAAATCTATCTCTCGATTAAGCCTATAGTATTAATTCAATCTTAGGGTGATTAGTCCTAAAATGACATTAAGCATAACAATAACCAATGAATTATATCTAGTAACCTAACATTAATCACAATAAGCACATGGTCAATTCAGAATAAGAACCCTAAAAAGGATTCTAGCTACTCATGTTAAAAATAAAAGAAAAAAAAGCTTTGCTCTTCTAACTTCAAGCCAAGAATCTCCTATACTATGAACTAAAACAAAACAAAATGTATTCTGAAATAAAAAAGAATAGAAAACCAAAACAAGAATAAACTCTAATGAAAATTAAATGGTTCTATTTATAGACCTAAAGACCTAGTGAGAAAGGTAATCTAAAACCCTTCAAACTCTATCTAATTATAAGCTTAAAAGATGAGCTTATATTTATACATTCTTCAACTTAAGCTCCTCATTTTATTGGCTGCCACATCAGTCAGGTACGGGTGTGCAAGAAAATGGCATGGCTATGTAAGAATTTAACCCATGCTATCCCATTGTCAGGCACGACCATGCAAGGCCATGCACGATTCTTGCATGGCCGTGCACCCCTACAACTTGCTCTTTTGAAGAACCAAGCACGAGCGTGCTCGATTATGGCATGGGCGTGTAGACCTGAAGTGAGGATAGCCTTCAAATATGATCTCCAATCTTATCTTAGCTTTAAGTATTATCTCCATCTCATCTCAAATACATCTTATAACTAAAAACTCAACAAAAATTATCTATTCAACATAAAAACAACTAAATCCTAATAATTAAAATAAAATAGCAAAACTAACTAAATTAACTAAAAACTAACTAAACATGCAACTACTAAACTTAATATTCAATAAAACGGAGTGCTTAAAACAAGTATTTTTCACACTCATTAAATTCCCCCACACATGAGCCTTTGCTTGTCCTCAAGCAAAAATAAGATTATAACCTATTTATATAAAGAACAAACATCATGAGTAGTTTTTAACTTGTGGAACCATTCTAATCTCCCTTTAATACAAAGTTTCAAACCAAAAATTAAAATAATAACTCATGACCAAGAACATAACAATTACCAAGTGAAAAGCAAACTCCCTCATTGAATTCACGAAAAAGCATGATTAACAACTAAGAAAAATGAAAGTAGGCATGAAACACTAATACTCAAGTAGTTCTTTCATTAATAACACTTAAAAGGTACATAATTTATTTCTTATAATTTTCCTATTGTAGTATCCTCCACTTTTCCATATTACTCAATGTGGATACCTCAATAAAGTCCTTTGGATACTCATACCCTTTATAGAGCATTAGAGTACATGTACGAGTGCGTTTAACGCTCCATCTTGCTTAAGGAATTTATTTATTTATTATTTTTTAGATATAGTGCCTATGCATATATGAACTACATGAAATATTTAAATCCTTACAAATATCTTTTTTAACTATCAAGCACACTAGTTCAATCACTCAATGAAGAAGTAAGCATTAGGTTCATTAAAATTTAAAAATCCTTAATCACAAATTATTTCTCTAACTTAATAATCAAAACAAAGCATTAAAAGGAGATTAACACACTTACTCAAGAAAAACATACCTAATGATACTAACTCTTAGTAAAAATAGGCTCAAAAACTTAAGTAAAAGGTCTTTTATTCATGCAACAATAAACTAAAATGTAAAACAAAAAATAAAAACAAAAATAGAAAAATAAAAGGGAAAGAAAACTCCCCTAGTCAGATGCATTCGAAGACGAAGTCTCTGGAACTATGATCTCAACATATGGCTCCGTTGATGCCTTAGTTCCTTTATTTTGAGAGATCAATTATTTTAGTTCCTCTACTTTAGCCATCAAATTGTCCATCCTTGCATCTCGTATGGTCTCATAAACTTTAAATTTGGTGTTCACATCCATAATTATGTGACCAACCCTTTGATTAGTTCGATTTGCCACATCTTCTATCTTCTTTTTGATTCTCTCAATACTTTCCTCAAATCTCTTCCTTTTTGCTGCTCTATTCTTTTTCTTTGCTTTGGCCTTACCATCCTTCTTATTTACTCTTTCATTCTTATGAGTTAATTGAGGTTTGACATTTTCTTCCTCCTTTTCACTAACATCATCAAAATTTTCTACCACCTTTGGTAGAGGAACATCTCCATGTCTCAAAGCAGTTTGACGCAGCTGATAACATCTTCGATTGTCTACATCCTCTAGCCTTCCCAAATATATGATGATCTCAACTCTGACTAGAAAATCCTCATCAAAGATCTCACATTCCAATGGTCCAAAAAGTGCGAGTTTTCTTGATATAAAATGTATGGCCAAGCCCGTGATAATATGGCCCATAGACATCAATATTTTTCATCCCTGCACAACACGCCACATTAAACGAAATACAAGATATGCACTATTCACCATACGGTTAGTAGACATACACCATATTAAGAACAATTCATTAGGCATAACCTTCGTACTATTAATCCTACCAAAGATGGTGTGTACCATAAATTTATGCATCAACAAATATGAGTGACTATCAATTAGACCACTAACTATTGTATCTCCATGACTTATTCTATCCCCTTTTATAATTTCAAACCAAAAATTACTCATATTGAATTCAGGAGGAGGTTGACAAATACCTCTTTCAGTAAAACTAAAAATTTTAGTTATGAGTTCATAGTCAAACTCATATTCTTTTCTAAAGAATCTACATGAAAAAATTCTTTGCTCTTCATCTTTGATTTTCAAAGTAGTGTAGAATTCAATGGTCAATTCTAAAAAATATCATATTACACTATTTTCAACTCATACCAGCCTAGCCTTTTGCATAAAACATTCATAAAATCACGCATTCCAATGTCTTTCAAGATTTGATCATCAAAATATTTAGGCATGTATATGTTTCTTTTTCTAAGAGAACAAAATTTCTTACCTTCTTCATCTGAGAGAATAGGAAAAAGGCATCATACTTATCTTTGAGATCCATTGGCTTAGATCTTATCTCCATTGGTGCCTTCCCTTTTGCATTTGACCTTCGGCTATTGCTAGACATGCTATTTGAACTCATTAGGTAGCAAGAAGAATAATTGCAGAGAATATAGATACAGAAAATTTGAGTAAAAGAAAAGTGCAGAGAATGTAGAAGTTTTGAGAACTAAAACAATTCTATGCCCGTAAATAGAAGAATAAAATTTGAAGTTTACAAGGACTAAACAATCTATCTCATAATCCTTTATTGAAAAAATAAATTTTATTAAAAAGAGACATCTAAAACTCCTAATAGGAAAAGGAATTTAAAAGAAACACAAATTCTAAAGCAAAATAAAACTAAAAATAAAAATACAAAAAAACAAATAAATTGAAAAATTTATGTTTTTCTCCCCCACACTTAAATTATGCAATGTCCTCATTGTATGAAATTAAAAATTTTTGAATGGTGGGTGGTACGGCCATGCATGAAAGTGGCGTGGCCGTGCCTGCTTTCTCAGTTGGAACAAACATCAGGTGGCACGACCATACGGCGCGGCCATGCCTGGTTGAATAAATTTTGGACTGTTATTTTGCAAAGCAGGCACAATCGTGCATGAAAGTGGCACAGCCGTGCCTTAATCAATAATTTGGCATATTTTAGTTGTTCATTCTTGCAAAAAGGATCCATTACCATCACCGAAACTAACTACTTTACCTATGCATGACACAATTTAAATTAAAGGGTGTGGAATGAACTAAAACATCACATAACATTAATGAAAGACAATTTACATTTCAAAAGCATCAAATGAAAATAAAGTACATTAACATAGGCACATAAGACTAAAATAAAACTAAAACAAACATAAGACTAAAGCGAAATAAACACTAAAACAAATACAATTTTCCAAATACAAGTTATTGAATTTTCATGGATTTGGCCTTTGATCATGTTGAGGGAATGGAGGTGGGAAAACATTTTGAGCTTGAAAATACACCATAAGATTGTGATTGATCATGTTGATATTTTTGTTCATGTTTTGTGCCATTGAGGTAAGTTCCCCCCATATTAGAATCAATCACACCTACTTGGAGCTCCAAATTTTCTAGGCATTATATGACTTGATACATATCTCCTTCTTCCTCTTC
>CATIWO010035731.1:0-12783 GCA_949673435.1 Macaranga tanarius
TAGCGAATTGTATCTGTTTGGTTACAAGTTAATGAGCTGTCAATTTTATAGTGATTGTTATAATTCTAAATGACAGTATAGTTGTTATAGCAATACTCTTAGATGAGCAGCATATAGATACACTGTCAATTGTAACAGAGAGGAGGATATGAAAATGAATCTTGAGCTGCTTCTTATTTCGCTAATTCTTCCATTCTCTATTTCTCTTCTCATTTTCTTCTCTTCTATTGCTATTCAGTTCTCCTTCTCATCTCTTCTCTCCTGAGTTATGACCCATGAGTGATCATAACAAGTTGATATCAAAGCGTAACGATCTCCAGGAAACAATTGCTTCCATGGTGCGCTCTGCGAAGACGAACCACAACAAGAACAAAGGTGCTGCTAGTGATTTACAAGAACAACTTGAACTTATGGATCAAATTTCCAATGATTCACAAGCTTTGGGTACTTTGGATCACTCTTTATCAAATTGGGACCAAAAGTTTCATCAACTTCAACTTAAGGTTTCCCACAAGTTGGACCAGATTCAGCAAGACACTCGTCAACTTCTGGATTCTAAGATCCAATTACTTATTGATCTCATGAAAACCCAACATGTGAGTAAAGCTCCTTCTCCAGCTATCCCTTCTATACCCGTTGTTGATAATACCACAAACCCACTTACCCATAAGCATTCTACTTCCCAAATTCTTGTTCCTCAGCCTCTTAATTATCAGGGTCTCTTACCTAACCCTACATCTAAAGAAATTGGGGACATTAGCAATTCTGGTCATATGGGTAGATTTCCAATTACTTCTTTAAAATTGGACATTCCTGTTTTTGATGGCTCTAATGTTCATGGTTGGATTCGAAAATGTGAAAAGTATTTTCAGTACTATGATGTGCGTGAATCTCAGAAGATTGAATTGGCTTCTTTATTCTTCTTGGAGAAACCTGATATTTGGTTTCAAGGTTGGGTAGTTAACAATGGCCAAACTTCTTGGACTGATTTTGTTGATGCTCTTTTACTCAGATTTGGTGTGGTTGATAATTTTGCCCTGATTAAGGACTTTAACAAGCTCAAACAAACTGAATATGTATTAGCTTATCAAGAAGAATTTGAGCAACTACGATCTTACATGCTTAAATGTATACCGTCATTGACTGAAGAATACTTCATTGGAAGTTTCATCAGTGGTTTAATGATGAACTCCAATCATCTGTCCAGATGTTTAAACCATCTTCATTGAATGATGCTTTTCAACTGGCTCAATTACAAGAGAAGTCATTCCAAGCCCTTCTTTCTAAACACAAGCCCAAATTCTTTCCTCCTTTTAAAAACCCTACCTCACCAACTTCTTCAAATTGTAAAGCCATCCCCTCATTATCCTTCTCTAAACCTACCCCAGAACCTCGCCAAATTCTTACCTCCCATCCTATAGACAAAAAACCATTTCCTAAATGCTACAGGTGTGGTGACAAGTATTTTCAGGGTCATAGATGTTCTACTAAGCAACTCCAGTTCATAGAGACTGATGAAGAGCATTATTATAGTGCTGATTCTACTAGTTCTGGCGAAGATGATGATGAAGGCACAATGGATCGAGGCACCTGTCATGCCTTAGACTCTAAATTACCTCCTAATACCATTAAGATAATGGGCAAAGTAAATTCTAAGGAGATATTGATTCTGACTGACAGTGGGAGCAATCATAGTTTTCTTCATTCAGTCTTAGCTAAGGAGTTAGGTTACCGACTTCTCAAAGCCTCCCCTATTCAACTCTTAGTTGCTAATGGCCAGAAATTAATTAATAAAATCAAGACCAAAGGCTTTACTTGGTCTATGCAAAATCATTCCTTCTCTACTACTGTGAGAGTTATGGAGTTGGGTGAATTTAGTATGGTTCTCGGAGTGGATTAGATGCTTAAGTATGATCCAGTATACTTCAACTTCAAGCAGGCTAAACTCACAATTCATATGAATGGCAACCCCGTCGAATTTCAGGGTCTTCAACATACCAACGACTTGAGATTTATCTCGTCAAAGTTTTTACAAAAAGCAATTCACAATCAGCACTGTCATTCCATATCTCACATTTTTGTTATTCAAAGTGTAGCTGCAGATAGCACAAACTTACATCAGTACCCTGCTGATCTTCAACAACTTTTGGATTCTTTTGCGGATATATTCTAAGAACCCTCTGGCCTACCACCCCCGAGATCCCATGATCATGATATTATTTTGAAGCCAGATGCTGTTCCTGTTAATTTGAGACCTTATAGATACTCCCATCAGCAGAAAACAAAGATTGAGAAACAAATACAAGAGATGTTACAAGCTTCCAAAATCCAACCAAGTCAAAGTCCATTTGCTTCTCCTGTCCTATTGGTGAAAAAGAAAGATGGTTCTTGGAGATTTTGCATCGACTACCGGCAGTTAAATGCTATGACTATCAAAGATAAGTTCCTTATCCCCTTAATTGATGATTTACTTGATGAGTTACATGGTGCTCGATATTTTTCCAAAATGGATCTTAGAGCTGGCTATCATCAAATCCTCATGAAACCAACAACCATTCCTTTTACTGCCTTTTGAACCCATAATGCTCATTATGAATTCAGAGTTATGCCCTTCAGGCTAACAAATGCACCAGCCACATTTCAATCCCTCATGAACTCTATTTTTCAACCTTACCTCAGAAAATTTATCCTTATTTTTTTGATGATATCCTCATTTACAGCTCTACTTGGGAACTTCATTTATAACATTTACAAACTGCATTTGAGATATTACGAGAAAATATTTTCTATGCTAAGCTTTCTAAATGTGTATTTGCTCAAACTCATGTTGAGTATTTGGGACATATAATTTCTGATACGGGGGTATTCACTGATCCTAAAAAAATTCAAGCAATCATAGATTGGCCTATTCCGAAGTCTTTGAAAGCATTAAGAGGTTTTTTGGGACTAGCTGGCTATTACCGCAAGTTTATTAAACATTATGGCCTTATTAGTAAACCACTCACTGATCTCTTGAAGAAAGATGGTTTTATTTGGAGTGAGAAAGCTACCCAAGCATTTAATGATTTGAAGCATGTAATGTCAACAGCTCCATTTTTTACCTTACCGGATTTCACTCAAGACTTCATTTTGGAAACAGATGCATGCAAGACAGGCATAGGTGCAGTCTTAATGCAACAAAGGAAGCCTATCGCTTTTCTCAGCCAAGCACTTAGCCTTAAGCATCAAGGTCTCTCTGTATATGAAAAGGAACTTTTGGCAATCATTATGGCTGTATCTAAGTGGAGGCACTATTTGGAGCATAACCACCTATTGATTAAAACTGATTATGACAGCGTCAAGTACCTCGTACAACAGAAAATTCATACATATATTTAATAAAAAAGCCTCACAAATCTCTTGGGTCTTGATTATAGTATTTTATATCGCCGAGGAGTCAAGAATAAAGCTGCTGATGCCTTATCTCGAAGAGATTGCCAACTTAGGCATTCTTCTTTCTTTTCTGCAACCTCGGTCGTGGTTCCTCTTTGGATACAAGATGTGCTTCAGAGTTATACTAATGATCCTTTTGTTCAAGAGCTTCTTCCTCAACTCATGGTGAACCCTTCTTCAAAGCCTCCATTTCAATTGTTTAATGGCATTCTCAAATTTAAGTCCAGAATGTATATTGGTACTGATGATGTTCTCAAGCATAAATTGTTGTCTACACTTCACTCCTCTGCTGTGGGTGGCCATTCTGGCATCTCTGCTACCTATACCAAGCTTAAACACTATTTTTATTGGCCTGGAATGAAAAATGATGTCATCAGGTGGATTCAATCTTGCCCAATTTATCAACAATGCAAGACAGAATTCATAGCTTATCCTGGTCTTTTACAGCCTCTGCCTATTCCTCATCAAGCTTGGCATCACATTTCCATGGATTTTGTGGAACAATTACCTAAGTCTGAGCATAAAGATACCATTTTGGTTGTAGTGGATCGACTCACCAAGTACAGTCACTTTCTTCCTCTTTCTCATCCTTTTGATGCTCAAAAAATTGCTAGACTCTTCTTTGATTCTGTTTTCAAACTTCATGGTCTTCCTTCAGTCATTGTATCGGACATGGATAAAATCTTTATCAGCCATTTTTGGCAAGAACTCTTCAAGCTCCTTGGTACTAGTCTTCATTTGAGTTCAGCTTACCATCCTCAAACGGACGGACAAACTGAACGAGTTAATTGGTGTCTTGAAACCTACATTCGATGCTTCACTTTTGCTAAACCTGGTAACTGGAATAAATAGTTGTCCTTTGCTCAATGGTGCTATAACTCTTCTTTCTACTCTAGTATTAAAATGTCTCCGTTTGAAGCTCTCTTTGGCTATGCTTCCCCATTATTCCCAGCTTTTTTAGAAGCTACCTCAGTACCTGCAGTCAATTCTTTTCTATAAGATAGAACTCATCTCAACCAATTGTTGCATGAGAATCTAGTCATGGCACAAAATCATATGAAGCAGATTGTTGATGCTCATAGAACAGAGAGATAATTCGATGTTGGTGATTTTGTTTATCTTAAATTGCAACCTTATCGATAATCATCCTTAGCTCTTCGTAAGAATCTTAAGCTTTCTGCTAAGTTTTATGGGCCATTTCAGATATTGCAAAAGGTTGGTCAGGTTGCTTATAAATTGCAGCTTCCAGTTGGTTGCCACCTTCACCCTGTTTTTCATGTCTCTCTACTTAAGAAATATATTGGTGCCAACCAACCTCTTCAACCTTCCTTGCCTGTTACTACCACCTCAGGCCGGATTATAGTCGAACCGCTTGCCATTTTGAACACTAGAACCATCATGAGGAATAATTTATCTGTCAAGCAATTCTTAGTTCAGTGGAAGAATCTGGATTTTTCTAATAATACTTGGGAGGATGAAGCTATTCTTAAGTCTCAGTTTCCTACTTTAATCCTTAAGGACAAGGATTCTTAAAGCGGCGGGTATTGTTACAGGAGACTGTATTGTACGCCATCAGTAGCGAATTGTATCTGTTTGGTTACAAGTTAATGAGCTGTCAATTTTATAGTGATTGTTATAATTCTAAATGATAGTATAGTTGTTATAGCAATACTCTTAGATGAGCAGCACATAGATACACTGTCATAGGGGTGGCCACGGTTCATGAACCGGTCGGTTTCGGCTCGGAACCGCCGGTTCACGGTTCGACCTAAGGTGGAACCGAACTAAAACCGGCTTAACCCTGATTTCGGGCAGGTTTCAAACCGGTCGGTTTCGGTTTATGGTTCCGGTTTGTTCGGTTCAATTTTTAAGCACTATAAAAAAGTTGTATTATTTTAAAAAATAAAATATACCACGAGTAAAAGAAAATTATGTAGAATTTTATAAAGAGTTGTAACTTGCATTTTTTGAATTTTTGACATAATTTATTTTTTTCATAAAATGAACCAGAACCGGCTGGTTCTGAACCGGAACCGCCGGTTCACGGTTCCAGAATGGTGGAACTGGCCCTGAACCGGTCCCACCCTCGGTTCAGGGCCGGTTCAGCTTGGTTCCGGGTTTGACCGATTCCGATTATGGGTTTGATCAGGCCGGTTCCGGTTCGGTTCCAGGCCGAAACCGGCCCTTGGCCACCCCTACACTGTCAATTGTAACAGAGAGGAGGATATGAAAATGAATCTTGAGTTGCTTCCCTTCTCCTTATTTTGCTAATTCTTCCATTCTCTATTTCTCTTCTCATTTTCTTCTCTCTATTGCTATTCAGTTCTCTTTCTCATCTCCTCTCTCCTGAGTTATGACCCATAAGTGATCATAACAAGAGTTTAGACAAAAAATGGTGTTGAAGCTTCAAATGAAAAAGGACAGCATGAAGAGCAAAAACTCAAAAAGGTTTTCCAAAAGTTTCTACAAAATATCATCAATTACTCTTACCAAAATCAGCCTAAACTTAGGCCAATATGTCCCTTCGTTTAAGTTTAATATTACTTTTTAACTATTACCAATTGCTATAACAAAAAAAATCTGCAATAAGTACATAAAAAAAACTGAATTAAAATTTTCAAGAAAAATCTCAATGCTCTAATACTCATCTTTTGAGATTTCTCTTGGACACTCCAAGAATATCTCTTAGAAACTGAAATCTAGTAGCTGGCAAGGACTCAGTGAATATATCTGTTAACTATAGCTCAGACTAGCAATGCACCAGCTTGATTTACCCTTCCTTCTCAGTCTTATATGTTTTGTTCTCCTATGTTGCACAAGCTTTTTAGCAATGGAAATTGCTTATTGGTTATCAATCATCAACTCAGTTGCACTTGACTGTCTCAGCCCCAAATCTTCAAGTAGTTTCCTTAGCCAAATGACTTGATTTACTGCAAACGAAGCTGAGATATATTCAGCTTTTGCTGTAGATCAAGCCACCACTTCTTATTTTTTTGAACTCCAACAAAATACTTATGAGCCAAATGAAAATGCATAACTAGAGGTGCTTCTTGAATCATCTATACACCTAACCCCATAACTATCTGCATAGCCAAATAAAACCAATTCTCCAATATCGTTGAACTAAATTCCATAGTCCAATGTTTCTTTAATGTGTCTAAGCACCCTCTTAGCAACTCCAAAGTGCACTTGACTTGGCGAGTTTATAAATCTGGAAAGAAGACCTGCTAAGAACATCAAATTAGGTCTGGTTGCTATCAAGTATAGCAAGCTACTAACTAAACTTCTGAAAATTAGGGGATCAGGTAATTTCTCACCATCATCTTTAGAGATCTTATCATTCAAGACTAAAGGAGTAGCAACTGACTTACATGACTTCATTTGGAATTTTTTGAGAATATCAACATCATATTTTCTTTGGCAAATGAAAATTCTGGAGTTGGTTTGTGAAATTTTCATTCCAAGGAAGTATGCATGAACCCCAAATCAGACATCTCAAATTCATGCTACACTTCATACTTAAAATCATGAGCTAGCTGTTGGAGTCTGAGATTGCAAATGGACAATTCAACTTTGTTTTGTATGGAATTAGCATGGTCAACAATATTTGGAAGGAACAAAGTGTTTTGTTTTTTGTATTATTAGAAGTAATTATAAGTTTTAAGATATTTTGTGTTAAAGCCAAAATACTTGGCTAAAATTAATCCTCTACGTTTGATCATGTGAATGTAATGATTTACATGTATTTTCAATAGAAGATAGTAGAAGTAGCTGTAGACTTCCATTCTAATTAAAAAAAAATCTTCATCTCTAGAGTGTTTTTGCAGCAGTAGAAGCAGAGTATTCTGCATAACTTCAAGAGTTCTTGAAGTTTTATCAGACCAGATTCAACAGTGGTATTAGAGCTTTATTCCTTCGGGGCTATGAGGTTCTTTTATTTGAAAGTCTCATTGAGTGTAAACACTTGAGAGTAGAGTGTAAACACATGAGATTGAGAGAGAGACCAGTTTCCACACAAAATGCCTTCTCCAAATACTTCAACTCCTCCAACTCTTATATTGAATGGGGAATTCTACCATGTTTGGTCAGTAAAGATGAGATTTTACCTGAGATCTCAAGGTCTGTGGGATGTGGTCATGACAGATTAATATCCTCCTCCATTGAAAGCAAATCCAACCATGGCTCATATAAAGGAGTATGAAGAACAAAAATTAAAAAAAGATAGAGCAATCACCTGTATTCATTCAGGTCTTGCTGATCATATTTTTACAAAAATTATGAATTTAGAAACACCAAAGCAGGTGTGGGAGAAGTTAAAGGAAGAGTATGAAGGTGGAGAAAGAGTGAAGAAAGTAAAAATTCTGACTCTCAAGAGAGAGTTTGAATTGATGAAAATGAAAGAAAGTGAAACTCTTAAAGAGTACACCAGCAGATTGATGAATATTGTCAACCAAAGAAGGCTGGTTGGAGAAGATTTTCCAGATCAGCTTGTAGTGGAGAAGATTCTGATCTCTATTCCTCAGAAATTTGAAGCGAAGATCTCAGCTATTGAAGAGTCTTGTGATCTTGAGACTTTTTTAATATCGTCTTTGATCAGTAAGTTACAGATATAAGAACAACGAGTCTCCATGATGGATGATGAAGTAGTAGAAGGTTCTTTTCAAGCACAAAGTAAAGAAAAAAATAAGAAAGAAGATTTGAGAAGAAAGGGCAACTTGACAAGACCAACAAAGGCAAAGCTCCAGAGAGTTCTGGTGCAGCAACAAAAAAAGAAAAATTTCCACCTTGCAAGTATTATAAGTGGACAAATCATGCTGAGAAAGATTGCTGGTTCAAGAATAAGGAAAAGCCATCTTTCAAGTGTAATTTTTGCAACAAGATGGGGTATACAGAAAAGTTCTGCAGAGCTAAAAAGAGTCAGAGTCAACAACAGCCACAACAACAAGCAAATGCTATTGAAGAAAGTTCTCAGCAAAATAAATAGCTTTTCATGGCTACACAAGCTATAGAAACAAAATAAAGTCTTACTTGGCTTATAGATAGTGGATGCACGAGTTATATGGCGAATGATGCTTCACTTTTCTTTTTTCTCAATGAAAATATGAAGTCAAGTATCAAGCTCAAAAATGGAGAAGTAGTTCAAGCAAAAGGCAGAGGTGCTATCTCAGTCAACACTAAGTGAGGTATTAAAAGTAATTTCAAATGTGCTTTATATACCTGAGCTAGATCAGAATTTACTTAGTGTTGCACAAATGATGAAAAATGGTTACTCAGTCTCTTTTAGAGATAATTGCTGCATTATTCTTGATAAAGCATAATTTGAGATTGCTAAAGTTAAGATGACTGGGAATAGTTTTTACTTGAAGTTTGATGTTGTAGATGGTCATGTGTATAGAGCCAAGGCTGATGTGAATTTGTTATGGCATTAACGATTTGGGCATTTTAACTTCAAAACACTGAGATATAGAATTCAGGTCTAGTTTATGACTTTGCTGAACTAATTAATTATGAGGAAGTTTGTGAAAGTTATGAACTTGGAAAATTGCATAGACAACCTTTTTCCACTAGTAGTGTGAGAAGGGCAACTCAAAAACTTGAACTAGTTCATTCAGATATTTATGGGCCGATGTCAGTTGCATCATTGAATGGTAATAAATACTTTATATTGTTCATCGATAATCTAACAAGAATGACTTGGGTTTATTTCTTGAAAGCAAAGTCTAATGTGCTTATCGCACTCTTTCAACCATAACTTCCTCTACCGAACTCGGATTCAAGTGATTCAAAAGGCTACGGAAAGCTAATTCAGAGAAATTTAACTTTCATGAAGACACTTGGGCTAAAATCATTTATATCAATTGACCAAAATACCCTTGAAATAAATTATAATGTCAAAACGCAAGATTTAAACTCAAATTAAGCAACAACAACACATCATAGGCGCACTAATCCACACCAAATACCTAAAACATCACAACAAGGTATATATATATATTCAACTACATTCAAAATACATCAATAAGTGCTTTACAACCTTGGTACATTTTTCCCTACCATTTATATAACACGTATTCAGCCTCCTCCAAACCACACTTGCTTACATACATTATAACACAAGCTTAGCGCAACACATTTACAACCTTCACATAATTAAATGTTCACCAATTCAACCAAAATGATATGCATGGGTGCATGATGATGATGATGGGGATGGATTGCCAAAACACACCTCAAGCTCCCCAAGGTTCTTGCCACACAACTTCTATCCAAGCTCCCTAACTTTAGCTAACTATTTTCTAAAAAATAGCTGCAAAGGGGTGAGCTTGCGACTCAATAAGTAATTATCAATATAACAACATATATACCACTTCTCAAAAATCACTTAAGTGATATACATATAACAATTATATGGACTAAATTCAAAAGTGAGCAATAGCCTTTATTCCAACACAAGCTCAACATATACCAAATATATTATACCAATTCATACATCAAGTAACAAACACATATCATCATTTAAGTAGATTCATTCATTCATTTCATATCTTAATTAGGTTTCCAAACTCATTCAATTAATGACACAATAAAATTCGGTTTTTGGCCGGAACCACCTCACATGCGCATTTTACACAAGTGGTCACATACTAGGACTATCCACCAGGCTCAGTCTCAGTCTCACAACCTCGCATACTCACATAAAATTCTGAGTAGCTATCCTCCAGGCTCAGCTTACCCATCTCACATTTTCATCTTTTTCATGTGACCACTACTAGAACTATCCCCCAGGCTCAGTTCCAGATTTCACAATTAGTGAAGACTATACACCAGTCTCAGCCTCACTATCGCACATTTATCTCACCAACATTCATTCAATTCACAATATATTTTGATTTCATATTTCAACATTCTTTCTCACTTCATAACACATGAACATCACATTTCAATCACCACATCATACTCAATTCATACCAAATCACAATTCATGCCAAATCACACATAGCCTTATATTTCATGTATTTAAAATAACTAACATATATATTATTATATTAATAACTACTTACTCAATGGCTTCAACTCTTTCAAAATAAAGCTTCTCTATTGATTTTCACCACTCCTATCTTCATCAGCACCTACACCATGTCCACACATCAATATCACATAGCATACAAGACTCTAGCACTTAAACTCAACTAGATGCAACTAAGTGCCATTCTAAGCTCTAAGTTCAATGTTCTCCCAAATGTTCTACACAGGTCCTAAAATCATAAAATTATTACTAAAGCTAGTCATATGTGTATACTCTCACTTCCAATTAGAATTACTCCATTCGGACATGCATGGAATTAAATATGCATTTTAGAGTAAAACCGGGCAAAACAGAGTTGCCAAGTGAGCACAAAAATGTCAAAGTGAATTACTCAACCTCAACGGCAGAATTTAGGTTTCCTCAAAACATAAGAGTTGTAGTAGATATCCTGAAGTTTCCAGAACATCAAACCACACTCAATTTGGAGCACCACAACTCTAGATATAGCAAAAACAACAAGACTGAAGAACTGAGCATACAGAACCCGAATTATGCAACTCAAAATGATGCAACTACAGCAAATAAAAACACAATTAAATCTTACCAAATGAGACTTCAATGCATATGATACCCCTCAAGGCTTCCTAAGACACTAAGAGCCATACCAAAATCCTCTCAAAGCTTCTCTTCTTCTTCCTCTATTTTTTCTTCACTTCTCAACACACACACACACAATTTGATATTCACCACAACACCCACCAATCAAAAGGTTCCATTTGGCTCCTACAAAGTCTTCTAATATTAAATGCTCACCAACTTACAATTATCCATCTTATCCCTAAATAATCAATATATGTATATTATATATATATATATATATATATATATATATATATAAATATCCAAATCCCTCTCTACACACCCTTGGCATACTAGAACAATTACCTTAAGGTCCACAACTTCCTATTCTTGACACCTAAGTCCAACTTCTCCTACAACAATACCCTTACTACTAAAAATGGACATGCCCTAAACATGCAACTAATAACTCTATGCCACATATCATGTAAATCACTATGCATGAACAGTACTTCACGAATGACGTATGTTACAGGATGGATTGCCAAAAACACACCTACAGCTCCCCAAGGTCCTTGCCACATAAACTTTTATCCAAGCTCCTAACTTTAGCTAACTATTTCCTGAAAAATAGTTGCAAAGGAGGTGAGCTTGCGACTCAATAAGCAATTACTAATATAATAATATAAATATCACTTCTCAAGAACTAATTAAGTGATATATATATATATGTATATATATATAAAATAAGTCTTGACTTGTTCAAGTTACACATATAATCATGCTTCCAATTCTAACAAATGATAATCATGTATAGCCTTTATGCTAAACATATGTCACAACATATACCAACATCTATACTAAACATATCCCAATAATATACCAATCATATACTAAATATATACCAATCATATACAAGACTCAGCTTGCATTTAAAAGCATTCTTTACGTATATCAATTTACACATATCACTGCTTGTAGAATAAAAGTTATGTAAAGTAACATTCACGAATTTCATATGAAACCAAATCTTATTTATTCACAACACCACATAATTTAGCTTTCGGCCGAAACCACCTCACATGCGCATTTCTCACAAGTGGTCACATACTGAGACTATCCACCCATTTCAGTTCCAGTCTCACAACCTCACATATCCTCACATAAAATTTCGGATAGCTATTCGCCCGGCTCAGCTTGCCCATCTCACATTTCATCTTTTTCATATGTGACCACTACTAGAACTATCCACCTGGCTCAGTTCCAGATTTCACATCAGTGAAGGCTATCCGCCCGGCTCAGCCTCACTATCACACATTTTCCTCACCATTTCTCATCAATTCTCACTCTCATCAATCAAGCCATATACACTTTTTTAATTCATATTTCAATCACTTCTCATTCTCACACACAATCACAATTCAACATTTCACCATCCACGTGTTTATTTCATATCATTCCTCAACATCATTCAATAGTCACAAAACATTTGCAAATTCTCATTTCAATATTCATACTTCACTTCACATCACATTCATCACAATTATATGTACATTATTTCATAGCAATACATTTATATACATGCTTCATTTCATTTTCATATCACATAATTGTCAATTCACATTAAGCAATATAATTCTCATATATGTGCACAATCCATATTTCAATAATCAAACATCACTTCAAACGACATCACATATTTTACTAGGCATATCTCACTTCATACCATACTCAATCATATGTTT
>CATIWO010035733.1:0-20613 GCA_949673435.1 Macaranga tanarius
TCTAATTAATTTATAAGTTGCAATTAGTACTCTCATTTTTTGAGATTTTCATGAATAAATATAAAAAATACTTAAAGTTCACAAAAAAAAACAACTACCAAAATTTCAAAGAAGATATTAACTTTATTCAAAAATAAAAAATTTCAACAAATAAATATAAATAAAACAGATAAAAAATTACATTTATTAAATTCTAAACATTAAATAAAATATAATAAATTATTGTTGATTTAAGAGCCAATCGAAAATTGGATCAAATAAAGATTACAGATGAAAAACAAAGAGACAAACAAAAAAGAACTTTCTTAACCCACCAAATCTGCAGGCCAAAAATTCAAAAAATTTGAAAATTTTTAAATACTTTCTAATAATTTTCAAAAATATTAAAATTTTATAAAATCTTCAAAAAGTTCCATCCAAAAAAATTGCAAGAAATATTTTAAAAATTATAAATTTAGATGTACAATAAGCAAAAGTAAAAATGTATATAGATAACTGACCATATAATAAAATTTCAATATCCAAGTATACATTTAATCTTAAAATAATTAATAATAATAAAATTTCTAATTATCCATCATCCCAAACAAAGGAAATTAAACTTGGCACATATCACTAGCTACCCACTTAATTGAAGTCTTAATCTAGAAAAAGAGAGAGAAAGTAAGGAAAGACAAATTGCAGAGTGGTATTTTGTTATATTTAATGATAATATTTATTGTATAAAAGTTAAAAGGCACTTGGTAGAGAATTTTTTTTTTTTTTCTTAAGCTAAAAAGTTGATAAAGATGGATAAACTTAGGTCATCGTCTCAAGTGTTACGTGTTTGTGTACTGTATATTTTGGAATTAAATCTCAATCATATACAATTTAAGTTGCAAAGTGATGTGCGATTATTGAGCACTTGCATATAAGCAAACAAAACATCAATAGTTACTTATATTTATATATATTCAACATTAATTTCTATTCATTTTCATTTCTTTTCACTAGGTACCTTTCCCCTTTCGAATATTAAATGTATACCCAAAAAGAGAAACTCTTTAAATCGTTTTATTTGACTTATTTCATGCATATATTACTTGGAACTTTTTGACCTCAAAATAAATAATACATTTTGTAGAGGGAAGATATATAGAGGATAAAAATTAACCAAATAAAAAAAAGATTGACCAAGTAGGTACATTTTTTTAAAATTATTTTAAAAAATAGTTACCTGTTATTATTTTAAAATAAGAATAATAAACTTATCAAATTTCGAATACTCTTATAGTATAAATAAAAAAAATTATAATCAGTAAAAAAATAATATAGTGATCACTATACTTCAAAAACATATAGATTTTCAACATTGACATTGTCAACATTATGAAATTATTGATAAAAAAATTATGAAATTATTTGCACATAATTTTAAGAGGACTACCCTATGTAATCCATCTTTGTATTAGGTTAGTATTTTGAGCATTACAACATTGATAAAATATTTTCAAATGATTAGAGGATTGGTAAAAAATTTATATATAAGAGCTAACACCGTTCATAAATTTATATATGTGCATGTATGCTTCTAAAAGTAATTTGTTTAACACATAAAACATTATTCATTCCAAAATCTGTTTTAGTTAGAAGAAATTTATCGTATAACAATAATCGTTCTTCAAATTTCTTTAAAGTTGGGTTTTCCTTCTTTATAATTAAAATCACTTTGTTTCTTATCAAATCCAAAAAATTGAATCCCTTTAGGCCATCAACTGTATGCACTATTATAAATAATTATTCAATATATATATATATACTGAATATCCTACAATATATATTTTGGTGTAAGGAAGAATTTTTCACAATAACAACACGTTTATTATACACAGCAATTATTTATACAAATAAAAGAAAGATATGATTGGTATATCAAAAGTGCTAGTGTTACTAATTAATTACTAAAGGAACTCATCATAGAGATCATATTTAATTACGTGAAGCTCCATAATTATAAATGTTAATTACGTGGGGAGATCCCACCACTACAATAGACAGATAGTGATCATAATTTGCTTTATTAATTATTATTATTTTTTTAAGAAAAAAAAAATGTTCTCTTTCTTCCATGCATATGACTCACAACAAAACCATATAGCTTTTGAGCACTAAAATTTGCAGTCTACACCATACCATACCATAGCACAGAGAAAGCTTATAGATGAAGAAAGTTTTCGTCCACTCAAAACCCTAAAAATATAATACAACAAAAAGAGAGAACATAAATATAAGAGAATATTTACACACAAGAAGAGTAAAAAGAAACAAATTTAATTATAATAAGCAAAAGCTAGCTTCTCTGCTGTATCTTTCTCCTTCACCTTCTCTTTTTTTTTTCCTCCTCTTTGCTTTGCTTTCTTGGCTCTGGCATTCGCTCTTAGTGTGATTCTCCACCATATTTTTCTTTGCTAAAGACCCATCAAACTTTATAAAAGAAAAGAAAAAAAAAATAAAGATCACAAAAGAAGGAAAAAAGAAAGGAATTAAAACCATGGTTTTCCCTTCAGTTCCAGTCTATTTAGATCCTCCCAACTGGCAGCAGGTAAGGTTTTTTTGTTCTCTTCATCAATTTTCATCCACAAAGATTTTTTCTTTTGCATCTACAAAAAAGAAGAGCATATATATCATAAAAAAGAAAGAAAAAAAAAAAAGATTATTATTCCTATTCTTTTTATGATCTTTTTCTTGAATATACTATAGATATAATTTTCTCCCTAATGTTACCAAATTCTTGATTTTTTTTGGGTCTTGGAGCAGCAACCAAATCAACAACAAGGTGTTACTAATGAAACTCCCCATCTTCCACCTCTTCCTCCTCCTCCTTCTTGTCATGTTGGTGGCAGCGGTGGCGGTGGCAGTGGTTCGATTAGACCTGGCTCGATGGCAGATCGAGCCAGGTTAGCAAAGATTCCACAGCCGGAAGCACCTTTGAAGTGTCCAAGGTGTGACTCAACAAACACTAAGTTTTGCTACTTCAATAATTATAACCTTTCTCAACCTCGCCACTTTTGCAAGACTTGTCGACGATACTGGACTAGAGGTGGTGCTCTTAGAAATGTTCCTGTTGGAGGTGGGTGCCGAAGAAACAAGAAAAGCAAAAGCAGAAGCAACTCAAAATCTCCAGTTAGTTCTAACAGTAGTGAAAGGCAAATAGGTTCGAATTCAAGCTCAACAAGTGCAGTTCCTTCTGATATTATAGGCCATTTGCCTCCACAGTCGGGTCATCATCAATTACCTTTCATGGCTTCTTTGCATAGCCTGGCTCAATTTGGTGTTGAAAACATTGGGTTAAACTTTGGAGGCATTCAAGGACATATGGGAGCTGTAAATGGTGCTAATAATGGATCAACTGAAATGGGTTTGTTTCAGATAGGAAGCAATAATAGTTCAGGCATGAGCAGTAGTGCTCTTTTATCAAATGGCGGAGTGCAACAATTCCCTTTCTTTGAGCCACCAGCAGCTACTGGCTTATACCCATTTCTTCAAAGTGATCCAAGTGTAGTAGAAGCATCATCATCTTCCATGGTAGGTGATAACACTCAGCTTATTCGATCAATGACTTCGAGCTCTAGGGTTTCTCAGTTAGCTCCAGTGAAGACAGAAGCTAATAATCAACACCAGCAAGGGTTAAATTTATCCAAGTCATTTCTTGGTATTTCAGAGAGTAATACTCAGTACTGGAGTGGCAATACTTGGACAGATTTATCTGGTGTCAACTCTTCTTCAGCTACCCATCTCTTATAATATTGATCTCTTATCAATTGGCTGATTGTGAAAAGTTCGAGCTTATAGCACTAGTTAGTGATAATTCACACAAAATTAAGTTGCATGCACGTTCTACTGAAATCAGCTTAACCTGCAATTTCCAACCTTTCGAAAATGACGAAATCGCACACATGAGATCAATGATATGATGGAGAATTGAAGCAAGAGATCGGTAGAATTGATGTTGTTTTATTTTAAAATTTATTTGTTTCTTTGTTTGTTTGAGTTGTGCTTTTGGTCTGTATTATTGTATGGCTTGTTTGGGTGTTTGTGTACGAGATAGATGATGATGGTGTTTGTTATATCAACTGACGATGATGATGAACTAGCTAGCTAGCTATATCATGAAATTTATAACTGGCTTCATTGCATTATTTTCATCATCATCATCATCATCATATGCATTAGGTCTAGAGTTTTGATATTCGATTATAGGACAGTTTTAACTGAAGCCAATTTCAAGATCCAGCTGCAAGTTTAGCAACACATTTACTTGTTAAATTGTGCACGGTGCAACTGTAAGTGTGTCTCTAGCTAATGAATGATCACTTGCTGTCTGACTTGAGCAATACTTGGCCTGAAAAGCACTGATATATATACATGTATATATTCATCTCTTTCCAATTCCCATAATTTTCCAAATTCTTACAAATGTAGCAAAACTAGAATACCCAGAAAGCTCCTTCTTGTCTTACACTTAAACATGATTCAACTGATAGTGAAAGAGAAGTCCGTATTATATTCTTGCTCAGTCTTTTAACTTTGCTTCATGCGTTTAACTCTTTGGGTATATGAGGAGAGAGGGAGAGAGAAAGAAGGTGGATAGGTAACAATTGTAATGATTTGGTAATAATTATATATTCATATAGAGAAGATGATGTACTTATATATTTATATATCATTACTTGTTTGTTTGGTAAGTGTGAAAGGGTGAGAAAGTTGGAGTGAAAGAAAAAGGGTAGATAGAAAACGCCAAGAATTCCACTCAAAACTATGCAATTTTTTTTTTTCCATTTTCAACCAAACCCAAGTGTTCTAGAATTTCTTTATCAATGAAAGTTCAAAATTAACTAATTAACCAGTCAAAAACAACTAGTAGTGGTGACCTTTTGATGATACCCTTTAAATTTTCTCTAGCTTTAGTTTCATTCTTCTACATGGCTCCATCGATATCTCCCTCAATCGATCAGTAACCATAAGGTTTTTAACTAATTTAAATCGAATCATATAGACTCCATTAGAGAACAGAGATATCCAGCAATGGTTTCTCTATACATAAATTCGAACTTGAAATCTTATTTAAAGAAATCCAAATTTGTTGATGGGCTATATATATATAAAATCTCGAACTGGGTGATGTGTGGTGTAGTTGCTAGTTTAAAGAAAACAAACGAATCAGGGATTATTTGCTTTTGCAGGGTCCAAGGCTGCTGTTGCCTTGTAAGAACGAATAAAGGTATAAAACCAGAATAGACACAAGCCACAAAGCTCATCTTTCTTTTTCTTTTATAATGGACAGTTGGTAATGGGAGACGTGTATATGTAGAAAGCAAAATTAATACGGTTAATACTTTTTATGACGATATGTTAAAAATAAATATAAGTATAAAGAGATCAGTGATGGAGTAGGGTAATGTTTTAGCAAATTAAAGCAAGTAAAAAGCAAAGAAGAAGAAGAAGAGATGTTGCTTTTGATGGTGGGGCAATACGTTAATGTTATGGTTGATCATATGACGCTAAACACGAACAGGATCAATCAAATGCAGGCTCGGAATTCCATAATGTATATATATATATATACACACACGATTGATACGCGTATGTGACAAAATAAATTTTTTTTTTTAAATTTACAGAAAAATTCTTCCATTTTATAGGAAAGTATGCAAATTTAAGGGAACAAAAATAATATTTGCCGCGCATGGCCGCGCTGCACAACAAATATTATTATATATATATATATATTGATGTTGAAAAAACTGATCTCTTCTCTGTTAATCTTGCCTCCTCTTTTTCACCCCATGATCTTTCTACTTTTTATCATCTTCATCTTCATCTTTATCTCCCTGCATAGATATGCTTATGATGTAATATTATGTGTGTGGTGGGTCGATGTATGATGAGGGGAAGATGGGAAAATTTCTTTTATTTTTTTTTATTGCTGAGAAAAAAAGATTTAGAAGATAATTTTTAAAATAAATCTTTTTAGTGGCGAAAAACTAAAATTTTTTTAAATAAAATTTTGAGTTCAAGTCTTATGCGAAGAAAAAATAGACTTACAGAGTTTATCGGACTTAATCTGGATTAGTTAGTATCCCTATATGGTTACCATAAACGAGATGAATGCAAAAATATATAAATTGATATGAACAAAAATTTCATATTATCAAAGGCAAGAGAAAATATTTTGTTATTTTCAGTGCATTAATATATATATATATATATATATATATTTATATTTATATTTGAACAACAATCAAAGATTTCATTAAAGAAGGAGAAATACTAAAATACATTTTTGACACATGGACAATATCAACACAATAATTTACACTACATTGTTTTACTTTAAATTTCTAATTTAAGTAGCATTAGTTGTGCTTGTATATTCATAAAATAAAAATAATAATAGATAATTTTCTATTAACCAAGACATAAAATTTTTTTGTCTAATCAAATATTGATACGGAAGTTTTTAAAAAAATGCTTAAGGTATCACTAATTTTATAGTTCAAATACAGAATTTTGCAGATGCATAAACTCCGATACCACTAGTTTTCTAGTTCTAACATAAAACTTTGCAGATAATTAATTAAGTCAATGTATCAGTAATTAATTAAGTAAGAGTTTATCAGCAAAATTAGACTTTGTTGATTTACAATAAAATGAAGTTGTTGCAGTAGTATTAGGGTTTATTTTGGCATTGTAGCAACATACAACACAATATGTACGAGAGATGGTAACTCTTTTTTTGGACGACTACAATTAGCCTCCTTTTTCCCTTGCTAATTTGATTCCTTTTGCTTCATCATATTGATGACATGTTGTGTAGCCGTGTGGGACTTTGGAGTCCAAAGAATAAGTAGATGTAAATGCTTTTTCCATCATTAACGTTATTTTCTTATTTAAACTACTTGTTCATCACACTTTAACTAATCCAGTTCGATTCAAATAAAATTATAAAATCTTTTAATAACTAGTTTAATACGACTACATGCATATATTATGACCTGACATGAAGACATCATCACTTAAGTGATACAACCCCTATCTGATTCCAACAATTATTAGTTTTTTTTTTATCATTAACTTAACTCTAATCCTTTATTTACACCTAATTCCTTACTTTCTTTCTTTCAATTATTTGCAAGACTAGATGAACATGTCTCTAAATTTATTGCTTCTTGATAGTTATGCCTTTTCGCTTTGGTTGATAGTGCAAGACAATAATTGTTCAGGAAGATACTGATACAACGAATCATTATATGAAAGTTGCTGCCATATATAGGACAAAGATTTTTTTCTAGACCAAGCAGAGGAGAATTTTTAACTGTTCATTTTAATTAATTGAGACGTGTGTAGATTATTAATATAAAGTGGGAGAATGTATTATAAAACTTTGTATTTATAGTAAATGATGAATGCTGAACTTTCTCCAGACCTACAAATACAAAAGAAAACCTTGGATGAGCCTAGGATCTTCGATCCGTAGGTTCTCCGATGCTTAAGTCAGAGAAAGTCTATTCAAGATGTTTCATAATGAGAAATATGAGTCTATATATAGGTATAAGAGGGACATACCTAGTCCTATTCGGATTAGTATGATGTGAGTCCTAATTCATTACCAATTAGGTCTTTTTATCCTTATTGATCATTGATTTCGTATGTAGACATAGAGTCATTTTTGGACTTGGATCCGTAGGTACGGGGACATGATATTCTCATATTTATCAGTAAATAATAGGAAAAAAATTTTATCTTAATATATAACAATTGAAAAACTAATATAATACAGAACCCACATTTGTTGGTTCAAGTAATAAAAAATTTGGATTCTCTTAAAGAAAGTCTCAGAATTTAAATCTTATTATGAAGAAAATATGTGCTGAGAGAGTTTTGCCTCCTTATGAATCCACCCAAATATACTCTACAATAATCAAAGCTTTTGTGGCTATCGGATATTAAAAGCATTAGATATATATATATATATAACTGAAAAAGAATTAAAATAATTGAAGTTAAGTACACGTATATCTCAAAATAAATATAAGTTTAATATATAGTTCGATATTTAGAAGGGACAAATTTTGAGTTAAAGTCATGAATGATTTTGATCGTTGGAAAAGTTGAGCTTATTATTAGCTCGAGGCATTGAAAGAAGAATGAAGCTAGGGAAAGAGATCCTCGTACAATTTTAACCATTCTAGCAAAATGTTGCCAAGTTGTTCCAAAATATATACCGAGAAAGGTACGTAAAACGAGAAAAAAAAGACAAATGGGTTCTCAATTCTTTTGTTTGTTTTCATCTTTTAATTACTTTTATTAATCTTGAACAAGCAATTAGGATCAGGAGTAGCAGCTACTACCTCAACTTTACCATAGGAGTTGTTGGACCAGTACCTTCATTTTTCTCAAGAAAGGAAATTTTAGTAGCGCCAAAATCTTTGATGCTCACTTGAATTAAATTGCAAACTTTTTCTTCTCAACTTTGATTTCATAAGAATATTTTTGTTCCTTTTTGAGTTGTATCAATCTCATCTTGTTGATTGTAAGAGAACATTCTTGTTCAAAATTCAAAAGGTTAAAGTATATTTGGAATATTATTTGTGCCCAAAACCAAGCAATCTAACTTTTTCTTTTTTCAAGTAGTTAATTATTAGTTAACTCAAGCTTACAACAACTTACAAACTTATAATTAGCAACAAAACACACGTATTGATTAATTTTTAAAGGGAGATTCTTACTACTCCGGATGTAGTATTTCAATTATTAGATTTAGGACACATATTTTTACTAATTTATATTTGATTAATAAAAATATTATATATATATATATATATTACAAATCTGATCATTGGATGTAATATATCAGAATTTGACAAAAATATCTTATTTATAAATTTAAAATTATTAAATATAGAATTAGTATGTGCGCCGATATTTGCACATTAAATAATTTTTATGTTATAGGTTTCATTTATTTTTGAAACAAAGTTTATAGTGCATTTGATAATTTTATCTCATTATTTTAAAAGTTTTGTAAATTAATCAATAGATAATGATATTGTAATTCAAATTAATGATTTTTTTTTTTGAAACAAAGAAATTGTCTTACAAAATTAAATGCCTTTCTTTTTCTGAGAATTCCTTTGGTAAAAAAATAAAATAAGATAATGAGACTGTGAGCCAAAGTAGTAGACAAATCTTAAAAGGAGAGCACAATATATATTCTACAGAATTGGTCCATCACAATTTGGCACTGAATCAAACCTATGTAATTATGTCCCCTTGACAAGAGGGACCAATGGCATTATATTATAAGGTTAAATATTATATGTTAGAATAAGAGTGAAAAAAATGTGTGCCTTATAAGGTTAAATGTTAGTATTTTTCTTCATCGACAACTCTTTTCTTTTCTTTTGAAGACAAAGTCGCGAAATTATATGCCAATGAAGCTGGAATTATCTTGAAGATAGAGCACAAAATATCTAATGGAAGTGGTCCACTAGTCAGCTGAGCTAGTACATACGGATCTTGTAGAGTCATATTGGGTTAGAAGGAGAGGACCATGCTAAAATAATTGCCAGGACCATGTGCATATGTTGATCTTTGAGTCTTCATTTTTAGATTTAATGGTACACTATGTACGTAGGAACTGGAACAATCTTGAGGCCTCTCTTTGAAATGATCAAAACCCAAATACCCACAAGCAATTGTTAGCTTTCTAGTTTGATTTGCGTTTGCTATAGATTTTGTTGGGACCTGGGACTGGTCCATGCACACCAACTAGTAACTGGGGAGAGACTAGTTCACCATGTATTAGCGAACCTTGACGTTTTGATGAGTTGCATATAAAACTTGCTTGATAAAAAAAAAATCTGGCTATCATGAAGCAATTGCGAAACGAAACAGTAACAAAACAGATGATTTGATTCTTCTGGTGATTTCTTCATTCCATCATTAATCAAATATAGAACCGTGATATCTTACATGTTTTCATTTGAATACAAAAGACATCTCTTCAATAAAAAAAACCTGAGGATGATTACATGTTAAAAATGGTACAATGCACATACATGTCAGACGCATCGCAGAGGATTAACTTTCTTTCATTTTCTCCCCCTTTGGAACTTTGCTATCTTTCAAGTGTAGTCCTCATCCCACACAAACAAATGATTAACTTACAAACTGGGCAGGTGATCTTCCACCTCTTCGTCCAGACCAAAGCCGCCTCTTTGAGCAGATGAAAAGAAACAAAAAGACCAAATCAAGAAAATGTTGTAGCAAAAAAGATGTCAGCTATCAGCAGGATTTGCTGTGGATGATGCTGGGGAATGCTTAGTTTGAGCCTGATATTGAGCTTCAGTTTGTGCCTGAGCCTGCTTTTGTTGCTCGATAAACCTTTTCATACACTCGAGCAACTGTCGAGCCTTCCTCTTTCCTCGGTCTGTGCCATTTTGGGCCAAATCTTCTAGCGGCTCCATTATTTTAAGCTCCTGTGCTTCAGCCAAATGTTTTTGGTCTCCAGCACACAGGTGCACCATGACAGCAGCTGCATTTTCTCTGTTCCTTGGGGATCCATTCCCAATTACTTCGACTAGAACTGGCACTGCCTCTGCAGCACCAATGGCTGACTTCCCTTCAGGGTGGCTAGCCAGTATTGCTAATATTGCCAGTGCTTCATCCACCATTCCACCTCCAGCTTCTGTCAGCAGATGCTTTAATGTAGGCACAACTCCAGCCCTCACTGCCTTTCCCTTGTTTCCCTGATAGATGCACAAGTTGAAAAGTGCAGTTGCAGCATCCTTTTTCCCCCTTTGTGTACCCTCACTTAGAAGCGTCACAAGTGGGGGGATGGCTCCTGAAGAACCTATTGTAACTTTGTTTTCATCCACAACTGAAAGACTAAAAAGTGTGGCTGCGGCATTTTCCCGAGCTTCCATGCTGCCCTTCTTCAGCACATGCACTATACCAGGAACTGCACCAGCTGATATGATGCTTCCTTTATTATCTTCACATATAGAAAGGTTAAGAAGTGCAGTAACAGCATGCTCTTGGATGCGAGAGTCTGGTGTTGAGAGGAGGGCAACAAGGAGAGGGATTGCACCAGCCTCGGCAATAGCCACACGATTATCTGCATTGCGCTTTGCAAGAAGACGGATCTCACCCGCAGCAGATAGCTGGTCTTCAGGGCTACCTGATGTGAGTTTCTGAAGCAAAATTTCAATCTTTGTATGTTCAGCAGGTGAATAGGCAGAAGTGGTTTTGTTAGACCGAGAGCTACGCTTTGGTGGTTCAATGCCGTTTGCTTCACACCACTGAGTTATGAGGCTGCGCAGTACATAATTAGGTGTGAGAGCAGTGCTATTAAGGTTCTGTTGTGTCTTTGGACATGTGCCATGCCCTGATTCCAGCCACTTCTCAATGCAGGTGCGCTCATAGGTCTACAAGAAAGACAAAGGAAACTGTTAAACAGCTAGGGGTAGAAAGACATGAACAAATCTCAAAATGTGTGCTTAGACAGGATCTTATGCCCAGGGAAAGCTCTATCCAGACAACGTCCACATCAGAAGCCAGTTTTTCAGTTGTATACCACCATTGAATATGTGTGGGAAGGTTTGTCTGTAAACAATCTAAAAGTGATTCCTAGTAACTAGAATCACTTCTAGATTTTAATATTTGGCTTAGAAATTTCAAATAGTATCAACGGAAGATGACTTGAGGTGCAACTCAAGAAGCCAATTTCAATGCAATAACTACTTAATTAATCAGTATAGCATATCTTCTGGACATTCTACTGTTAACTTGGTGTAACAACCATCAAACTGAAAAATGAATTGTTTTGGTTTCGTAGGACAGGAACTCCAACATGAATATACCTGCCCTGTCGACACAATAACAGGATCTTTCATCAATTCCAAAGATATTGGACAGCGGAAGTCATCTGGTATAACTGGGGCTTTGTGATTTGAATTGGTGGAAGCTTCTCCACTGCGACTTGGAGGAAGGTTCTTCTCTCTACTAGGAGCATCCATGTTGGGGTTTTCTGTTTGCACAAAATCTTTAATTTTCTTCAATAGCATTGACATTTTTTCAATATTTTCCCCTGGATCACCACTGGTGGAAGCAACCATTTCATGCAGAGCTAGTGACTCTTGTGTCAGGTCAGCTATCCCCCTCAACTGTAACTTCTCAGATGATCTTCTTAGAATAGCTGGATCTACGGCAGCATCATTTCTCTTGTTGAAAAGCAATAAGAGATCTTCATACAGCTCAACATCGGGAGTGTCAACCCTCCCTTTGGCTCTTCTGAATTGAGCAAGAACAAGCTCAACCTGCACAAGGAATAGAATGAGCTGTATGATAGAATAAAATGAGCTCTACCTCTGGACCACTTATATTCTTGCTGAATCAATTCCCTTTATATTCCTAAATTTTTTACTATGTTGTTGAACAAATTAACGAGGGGCCAAAAATAAATCTTGAAGCATCTCAAGTCATATTTTCAATTGATGGATTAGCTCTGGATTTATTAAAAAAAGAGCCCATTATTCCAATAACTAATCAAGCTCGCATTGGAAAATTATATAATAATTATGATTCCCAAGTAATTGTATTGGTGCACCACAAAGGTGCAAACAGATTAAATTGATATAATAAGTGGATGGAGCAGAATCTTGATTGATTCTTAGTTGCATCTCAAGTAAAAACAAGCACAATTATTCACTAATCTTGTACCTGTTCCTTCACTTCATCTGATATGTCAAGGTTTTCATAATTAATTCCACTCAGGGCTTGTTCCAGTTGAGCTGTTACCTCTTGGTATTTATTCATAATCTGTTCCCTCTCCAAGACCTGCAAGCAGAAGAAAAATGCTACTGTCAAATGAAAAAATAACCCATCAAAAACCAAAACATCAACTGATCAGAAATTTTCAAATACTTGATTGCTTTACAATAATAACACTAATTTGGGGAAAAAAAGTACAAAAAAAGTGGCTGGTAGTTCTGCACTTTTTTTATCTAAACCATCAGTACTAATCAAGTTCGACCCAAGTAGGACCACAAGAGTGGTAAAAGTCTCCTAACAACTAATTTAACATTTTTGCATACATCACAGCTCAAACTCGAGACGTTGCTTAAACAAAAACAACCTTACCAGCTAATCCTAACAGTTGTTGGTAGTAATTTTGGATTTTTTTTTAGTTCTAAGTTTTTTTTTTTTGAAAAATCACAATGTTATGGCAATTTGAAAATCAATGGCGGTAGAAACTACATATGATAATTTGTGATGAAGAGTGCATGCTTAAAATTGAAAAAGTGCCAAACCGCACTTATTTGTACTTCTTTCTTCTAATTTTTCCAAATCAAAAATCCAAAAAAATCAAAAGTTTTAATCAACAAATAAACCGTCTATCATGCCAAGCTACGTAGTGAATAGAAGTAAACATTTGACACGTGCATTATTTGTGAAAAGTGATTACATATATGTACGCATGTGTATGCGTAACACAAATCAAATATTCTGATGCTGAAAAACATGTTATAGCCTGAACCAAATACATTTGAAAGCCCTTAAACAAGTTTCTGCTGATTATTTAATGTCAATTCTGCTTGTTCTTAAGAGTAAGAACGGGGATGCCTACAAATATCATCAAAGAAAACTTTTATATTCACAACCACTTAGAATATCATTTTACGGTGACAAGTCAAGCAATCCAAATTTAATTTGTCAAAATACTAATAAAAGGATATATGGGAGAGACTCTACTTTCTTACGCTAGTAAATCTTCCCTCATTAAAGTTCTAACCACCCGAGTAAAATCTAGCTTCCCTCCCTATGATTAAAGTACCAAGTGCAAAAATACTAAATGTAAGAGCAACTTTGATCCCAAATGTCAAAGTAACAGCATTTAAAAAACAGTCACAAGCCAAGATTGATCATGAACTTACATAGACAACAAAACACACAAAAACTTATAAGAACCCGCAACCAAAAAACCAACTGAACCCAATTTCACAAAAGAAAAATTGGGTTCACCTCATTAGATTCTCAACAATCAGGCAAAATAAATAAATAAATAAGAGAAAGGTTGCATATAAAACATAATAAGAGACAAGAACAAGATCATGCCCAGACGATCCATATAGATAAAATCTAGATAAGAAACACTAAATGGAGCCAAAAGGGATCATTCATTATTAATAAGGATAATATTAAGTGAGGAAGAATCCAATTCCAAGATCCATACTTTTGAAAGAGACTCTCATAAAATTCAAAGTACAAAAATTCCATCTTTTTATTAAAATCTCAGTGGCAAAAAAAAAATGTTGCTGCACTTCATCTGATTCAAATTTATCACAAAACAGAACCCAGAACATAAAAAACAAAGAATCAAATCATTCTTTAACTTTTGAACAAATTGCCAACCACATACTCCACTTCTTTTTCATATAATCAAAAGCTTCTATCTTTGTCATCTTATGCAAATTAAACACAGAACTAATTACAACTGTAATTCATCACTATGACTGCTGTTATTAGCGAAAACAGATCCAAAAATAATTGAAACAAGAAAAAAAGAGAAAAGGATATAATACAAACCAGGTAAATCTTGCTGCCTTCAGAGCCAAATCGAAGCAAATCTTTAGCAGAAAGAAGGGCAAGTTTTAAAGAAAGTAAAGCTTGAAAAGAGTTTTCTTGAATTGGGTCTTTACTTTCTTTAATCTCTTCGAACATTGGTATTAAAAGCTTCAATCTTCTAGCTAAATTACAATACTGCTTCTTGACTGTACATCTATACTCAGAGATCGATGCTACTTCATTCACTGTGTCTATTAAGCTCTGCACTAACTCACCTTTCTCCTCTTGATCCTCCATTACGATTTATTATTATAATTTAGATCTCTAAAACCCACCTTTCTTTTTTGCTGAAAAGAGTAGCTGAATCAAGAATCAGTATAATTAAGTGGATTTTGTGGTGTTTCAGTGAAATGCCGTAGTTCTTCTTCTCTTTTTTTTTTTTTCTGGTATTTTCTTAAGGCAAGAGAAAGTGCAGAGAAAGAGAAAAAAAAAAAAAAGACAAACAAACAAAGAGAGATTACTCATGTGGCGCGGCTAGAGTTAGCTAAACTAGAGTTTTGGGTAATGTTTGTTACCGGAGTTTTTCATGAGTAAATTATCTAATTTTTTTTATATGATACTTTCAATATACTGTAGTTATAAAAATTATAATTAATTTAGAGTCAAATTGGATGTACTTAAAAAGGTAAAATTTTTCCAATATCTTATTTATAGATTCAAATTTAAAATTTTATTTAAGAAAACTCAACCTTCTTACTATTTTATCTTATTTATAGTACATAAAATTCAAATTTAAAATTTTATTTTAAGAAAATTCAATCTTCTTACTATTTTTATGGACAGGTGAGTAAAACTCTTGTCACTTGAGCTATATATATATATATATATATATATATATATATAATATATAAGAGTTAATTATTTGTGAAGCCATGATTCTTCTAAATCAAACCAAATTAATATGAGTTGTTAAACTTTAAATAGGATAATTTACATTAAAAAAATAGTGCGAAATAGGATAAATGTTCATCCTTGTTAAGAAGAATGAGTTTTATCTTCTTCTAGAAGATTTATTTGACTATATTTAAATTACTAGATATACGTTTAAATGAAAGTAAAATAAAAATAAGTTTTTATTTTAATTATATGATTATTTAACAACATAACTTTAAATGTATCAACAAAAAACAACATAACTGTATATCATATATTAACTTTTATATTTATTAATTAACAATTAAAATTTAATAAAATTAAGTAGTAATAAATAATGTGTTCTTATAGGAGGTTAAGTAGTCTAATAGCATAATTCCTTTTAAGACATTAATAGGTTAAAGTTTCGATACTTAACTCTCCTTCTTTCCCCTCTCTCCATTCAAAAAGTAAATAAATAATGTGCTTTTAAATATTTATATGTTGAATTTGAAATAAAGATGAATTATTTGGTGGGTAAATTGTCCCAATTGTCACTTAATTTTGACATTCGTTTCAAATTGGTTCCTTAATTTTGATTTTTATCTTTTCAGTTACTTAACTTTTATTTCTATTTCAAATTGGTACCTTTACTATATTTTAAGTCCTTCAAATTTTACATATAAATTCTTTAATCCTCCGGACATTTAATTTTTCAACTTAATCCAAAATTCAAAGAATTTAGAAATTCACTTTCTCTTAGACTCTAATAGACTAATACCACTCATATACTTCGTTAACTACAAATAATATATTTTTTTCTTTTTAATTTTGAAAATTTTTTATTTTTTGAAACAAAATATTTTTTATGATCCAATTTTTTTCTTTTGATAAAATTTAGAAATAATTTTTTTCTTTCTTCTAAAATTAGATCGAAATTATATACATACATACATTATTTTATTAACAATAATTTTTGATACTTTTTTTTATTACTTATTGTTAATATTTTGGAATTTATTATATGCAATATTTATATTTCAAACTCTACTTTCATTAAAAAAATTGTAATTATTTCTACTTTTTATTTATCAAATATATTTTCCATAATATTTTAGTATTTTTATAGATACATGTATAATTAGTTACAAATTATTCATTTTATATATTTACAATTGGTCACAATTGGTCACAATTGGTCATACATTTTTATTCATGTACTGTGAATGTGTAAAGTCTAAAAATTTTATTTTATAGTCACAATTAGTCATACACATTCACAATTTTTTTTTTTTGAATATTACAAACACACACAGCATGAGGGATCAAGCACACAACACACAGGGATACCACACACTCCAACTCAAAACCATGGCGATTTTGAGTAGGCATGGAATGACATATATGCAGATGAATGCACCGCATGCAAACCGATGTGGGATTATTACCCATTTGTTTTTTTTTTTGAATATTACAAACACACAACAAACACACACAGCATGAGGGATCAAGCACACAACACACAGGGACACCACACATTCACAATTTATTCATGTATTCATGTATGTATGTATGTATATATGTATGTGTGTGTGTATATATATATATATCTAATTTCGATCTAATTTTAAATTATAAAAATTTATGAAGAAAAAAATTATTTCTAAATTTTATCAAAAGAAAAAAATTGGATCATCAAAAATATTTTGTTTCAAAAAAGAAAAAATAAAAAAATTTCAAAATTAAAAAGAAAAAAAATTATATTATTTGTAGTTAACGATGTATATGAGTGGTATTAGAGTCTAAGATAAAGTGAATTTCTAAATTATTTGAATTTTGGATTAAATTAAAAAATTAAATGTCTTGAGGATTAAAAAATTTATGTGTAAAATTTGAAGGACTTAAAATATATTGAAGGTACCAATTTGAAACATAAATAAAAGTTAAGTAACTGAAAAGATAAAAATCAAAATTAAGGAACCAATTTGAAACGAAAGTTAAAGTTAAATGACCATTGGGACAATTTACCCATTATTTGGTAGATTTGAAAAAAGTGATATCTTTTCAAAAGGGCATGGTTTTATAAATTTTGTAAATTTTATTAATTTTGAAAATTGATTAAAATGATAAATGCTAAATTTTTTGGATTGCTAAATTTTTTTGATAGATATTAAATTTTATATATTTTTATTGTAAAATTGAATTTGATAAATTTCAGGTGTATATTAATTTATATTTACATATATGTGTAAATGGACATGGGTTTAGGTTGGGTTAAGTGAGTGTGGGTTGGGTAAAGTGGAGTTATTTTTGTCGCGTGTGTGGGGGTGGCGAAGGTGGTTTTATTTACCGTACAAGTGGCAGGGTTAGTTGAGACGGTTAAACTTAAAGCTGGAGGCTAAGGTAACCGTATGTTACTGTGGTTGAGATTGTAATGTCACACAATTGTTTCAGTCTCAGACAACCATTTAGGACACTGCCTATTTTTACGGATTTAAATGTGCTCTTGCTTTAGTTGTGAAAAAAAAAAAAGTGCTCTTGTTTTTGCTTTGCTTCTTGTGTTATAATCAATAATTGAAATTATATATTAAAATTCTAATCTCATTAAAATTATAAAATTATTTCAAACTGCATAAGAGGAGTACAGCTAAAGCTGTAAATGAGTCAAACTGTTCGCAAATTACTCATATTTCACTTCAATAAAAGTTCATTCGATATTGTATATTGAAACTCATTTTGTAAACGAGACAAGTTTAAAATGTGCAAAATTCGGCTCGTAAAGCTCACGAACAAACTCGAATAAAAGCTCATGAGCTTACTCATAATTTTAATATATTAATAATTTAATTTTATATATATAATATTTATTTTTTTATTTTTTTTAAATTTTATAGTAATTTATTTAGTAAATAATTTATTTTAAATTTTTTAATGAATAATTTTAATTTATATTTTGTATTTTTAAAAATTTCTTTTAACTCATTTAGAGATATTTAAACCCGTGAACATGTTGTGAACACTAAGCAATATAGCGAGTTTGGCTGAGTTCAACTTATTTATAAACAAACCAAACTCAAACTAGCCAAAATTTAGCTCGGCTCAGCTCACCTTGTTTACACCCCTAAGAATATCCAATCCATAATTGTATAATTTATGGAGAGAGAGCTATATGTATCGTAGAATTCATTGATATATGAAGTTGTTAAAATTTTTTAATAATTAAAAAATATAGAAAATTATAATTGAAATAAGATTTTTTTTATGCGTAAACATAAGAGAAATCCTAAATGCCATTGGAGGGAGAAAGTTTTTTTTTTTAGATTGAGGGACTATTTGTTGACTATGTATTTTTTATTTTTTGTTTAACTAGTTATTTTTCATTGTGATTTTGATGTTTGTTTTGATATTTTATTTATTATTTGTGCATATAATTATTGGTAATTTTTTGACAAATTCTAATTAATCTTTTAAAATTATAAAGGATTTGAAGGTTTTAGAAACCATAGAAAATCTTCTTTTTTCTCTTTCAACTTTAAAATGTGAAATTAAAAATATTTATATCATTAAAACTAAAAACTAAGAATAAGTAGTATTTTACAAAGAGTTAACGTAATATTTTTAAACAAAAAATTTGTTGCAACTTGATGACTTAATATGAAGAACATTTTATCTTGTTTAAAATGCAAGTTATTGTGCTAGATTGAATTTTGTATTGTGGTCTATTTTGTTTTTATTAATGAAATTTTTTTGATAAATAAAAATAAGAATTTTTTTTTTTTTAATGAATTGCTCAGATCCTCTTAGGAAGCATAAATATCAATTAATAATGATGAAGGTTTGGCTAAGAACATATGCTTCTATACGACGTGTGGGACACTACAACCTACCATACCAACATTGGTTTCGAGTTTCGACTACAGACATTCCCCAAGCTAGCTTGCTTTTGTATACCTTGATTCCACGTTCGCAATTCATATATTCCTAATATTTTTCTATGATTTAACTTAACAATTAGTCATAGATTAGTATTTTAATTTTATACCTATTTGTACTAAACATTATAATATCTATGATTCTTTATAAATTTATTTTAATTTTTCAAAAATTTAATATATATGTCATAATTTGATCAATTATTTATATCTAATATAATGTGCATTTTGATCAAAAGAAAAATTATACTTGTGGTAATTTAAATTATTTATTTTGAAGGTGATCATATGTGTGTTTTTCTTTATTAATTTTGTTCAAACGGTAAATTATATTAAAATTATAAATAATTAAAGAAATAAGAATATTTTATCCAATTCTAAAAACTTGAACAAATTCATAAAAAAAATAATAAAATTTATAATTCTTAATGTCAATAAAATTTTGAACCAACTCATAAAGATGAAACTATTTTATAAGTAGATATCGGAATTCAACTTAATTCACTTATTTTCCATTATTAAAAAAATGCATTATGCATATCCGCAGCCTCCTAAACTTGGCACAATTGCTCAATTTAACATTTTAACTTATAATTTTATCATTTCAACACTTGAACTTACCACTTTTGTCTAAAATACGCTAATCTAATGATATAATACGTCTACCACTCTTTGTACTTACTACTTTTTGTTAGTTTGATGTCTCTACTTGCAGGTTTTCATCAATCAAACTTTTAAAATGTGACACATATTGATTTGTTATTTCATGCCATATGTGATGACAGGAGTTTAAAAATTACATTTTAGGTAAATTCAGTTGTTGAAATGTCAAAACTATAAGTAGATGTGTCAAACTGACAAAAAGTAGTAAATATAGGGGACTGTAGATATATTATGCCTTAAAAAAAATTACTGAGTTATAGATTAAGTACTAACAACTAAAGCGACAATCTATTTGCAAGTGTGAACTAATCAACTGAACAATCAAATACTAACCTATATCAGCATCAAATATAACGTGGATCCTTTAAAATTGTGGAAATATATGATTTTGGAATAGTTACAATTTTATTTCTTGATCACTTAAGGATTAAAAACATAATTAAAATTTTAAATTTTGTAAGAACTAAAAAACAAATTTATCATTCGTCAAAAAAAAAAA
>CATIWO010035741.1:0-18012 GCA_949673435.1 Macaranga tanarius
TAAATTCTTATAAACTTTAATGAACGGTAATTGCGGAGATTTGAACCACAAATCTTCACCATTCTGATAAGTAATAATACCAACATATATTTTCAATGGTTATTTTTTACAATTGATTATTTTAATTATGGTGTAACTTTAATAGTAGCCTAAGCATACCAACAAAAGAAAAAATTTTTAGCGTGAACTACTGATATTCAGACTTCATTAAACTATAATTAATCCAATTTGATTTGGGTATAACCACAGAGGCGGCAATATACAAAGATATTTTTAACGTTATTTGCAATATACAAGGATCAACTTAACATTTACTTTGTTATAAATAGGGACTAAACATTTTTGGAACGAAACAATTAATTAACACCCGTTATTAACATCCATAGTGAATTTGTTGGTAGTAAAGGACATCCAATAATATGATAAAAATTAACCCTAAACATTTTTTTTTACTTATTTCTTTACAGATTAAAGACTAAAACTTTTTAAAAATAAAACTACATAATAAAAAATTAGAAAATTATACAACTGGAAATTTCTTTCTTTCAGTAAATAAAATTTAAAATTCTAATACAATTTGATACATAGGAGAAAAATAAATGTGTCTATAATAGTTTTAAATAATAATAATAACAGAACAAAAAATATATATATAAATATTTTTTCATATTTTCACTTAATAAATTTTAATTATACAAAACAATTAATTGTGATAGATTTAAGATCCAATATTGACTTTTAACTTATGTGGCGCCTAAACTCCCATATTTAGGCTAGCCAAAATCAATTATTGTGCTTTCAAACCTAACCACATTCTAAACTCAGTGCCACAATTATGTCATTGTTCCCACATATGTTTGAGTCCACATTAGCCTCATAATTCCCTTATATAACTTGGCATTGTGTTTGCTATAGAATAAGGGTGGTGATTTTTGCACTCCACTTGTTTATAAATGCACTCTATATTTGATCTTTTACACTATGCATGGATTGAGTATAATAGAAGGGGAAGGGAATGAAATATAAAGGAAATCAAATACATATATTATTTGGATAATAGAGGGGAATTGAAGGGGAAGAGAATTGAAGGGGAATTATTCCCCTTCATTCCCCTTATATGAGGGGAAATTGATTACACCCCAATTTGTGGTGTAATCAATTTCAACTCCAAAATACATTATAATTTTAAATTATATTTCATTTTTAAATAATTCTCCTTATTTCCCCTTCTTTTCCCTTTATTAAGTTACCAAACACAACAACACTTATAATTTTTATTCTCTTCCCTTCCCTTCCCTTTCATTCTCTTTAAAAAACATTCCCTTCACTTTCCCCTCTAGTTGCCATGCATAGTGTAAGAGAAAAGAGAGGGTGGGTAGCGAGAAAGAGGGGTAAATGAAAGTAGAGTTAGGGTTAGTAGATTGCAATGTATATATACTATGGGTATATAAATAAAAGGGATAAGGTCCAACAATGACCCTAATGTTTACCTCAATTCTCACTTTAGCACTTCATGTTTTTCGAAGTCCAATTATGACCTTAAAGTTCTCAAATTTGGTATATTTAAACACAATCCTTAACAGTATTAAACTTTTCCATCAGAACTAAAAGACAATGTCCAAAAATGACCCTCATATTTACCCCATGTCTCATTTTGACACTTTATGTTTTTATTTGAGAATAAAACTTAAATTTAGTATTCTAATTATTTATTTTTATTTTTAAATTCCAAGAATAAACTATTTGAACTTCAAGTTTTAATTATTTTAATTTGTTAAATGTTAAGAATAAACTATTTAAGTTTCAAATTTTAATTATTAAATAAAATTTAAATTTTTATTTCAAGTCTACAGATAAATTAAAATACAATTTACACTAATTATTTGATTTTAGTTTTTTTTTTTCACAAATCCTATCATTTTCTTAAAAAAATAAATCACTTAAATATTTATTATTGATTTTTGTTGCCAATTTTTAAATATATTTTCCTATTATTCTAGTAGTGTAAAATGTAATTACATATTAAAATAAAATCATATAGTATAAATAACATATTTATTTATTTATTTATTTATAATTAAAGTATAATATATGTGTTTAATAGCACCTAAAAGATTACAAAATAATATGATAAATATAAAAAATAATTGAGCATTTAGCATTTGAAAGTAATTTATGCATTTATAATTCATATTTTATTTAATAATTTTAATTCAATTTTTAAAAATTATTAAAACTTGAAATTTAAATAGTTTATTCTTAAAATTTAAAAATAAAAATAAATTATTGAAAAACTAATTTTAATTTTTTTCTCAAATAAAAATATAAAGTGTCAAAATGAGACATGGGGTAAACATGAGGGTCATTTTTGGACATTATCTCCTGATTCTAATGGAAAAGTTTAATATTGTTAGCGGTTGTGTTTAAATCTACCAAATTTAGGAACTTTAGGTCATAATTGGACTTTAAAAAATATGAAGTGCCAAAGTGAGAATTGTGGTAAACATTAGGATCATTTTTGGATGTTTTCCCTAAATAAAACAATGTCTTATATATATATCTAGAAATTAGATTTTTGGGTGGTTCGATTTGCTGGAACTGCAAACCAAACCGTCCTTTGAGAACCAAATTCTTCCATCCAATAGAGCCAACCCAAATTTCATCCTAGGGGGAAACCAAATCGGACCCAATTTCGATTCTGGTTGGTCCGATTTTCAGGTCGGATGATTGTTGCTCACCCCTAGTCCTCAGCATGTTGTTAGACATAGTAACCTGACAATAAATATATGTTATCACTTGGCCTTGTAAAGAGTAAAGACTTGACCTCTGAAAAGTCTCATAATAACTGGCAATGGAATTCTAGTATTCTACATCGTGAGTGGTTTAATATTCACTTATCCTTAATTAGATATTTTTAGTTGTAAAATATGATTTTTGCATCATTAATTATTATATAATTTCTTAATAAAAAGTAATAAAATTTTAGAATTTGGATTTCAATGATCATAGAGGAGGAATGCATGTAACAGCCACTTGAATTTTTCTTTTTCTTTTTCATACATTTCTAGTTAAATTTCATTTAGGTCCAAACTTCTAATTGACATAGAACTGTTTCAGCAAATCTGTTTTTAATCATGTGAAGTTTTTTATAACTTTGTTTTTAAAATTATTAAGGGAGGTTTTGTACTTTTCTAGTCAAGAAATTTAACAGGATATCAATATTATTTATTAAACAAATGGAAAATTCTAAATTACTCTTTTTATATATATACTGCTAAAAGAATAGTGGAAAGAAAATATAAGCAAAATAGGTAATGTATAAGCAAAGAGAATTTAGATAATAAAAAATAAAATAAATGACATAAAATTTATAGTAGGAAAAAAATTAATGAAGAAGCAAAGAGAATTTACATGATGAGAAGCTATAAACTATTCAAATGACAAATAAAAAAAATCTTAAAATATGTTACTAATCTACAATTTTATTTTCTCAACTTTTTATTTTTACTAATCTATTATCCACTCAATAAATGGAATACAACAGTAAGTTCAAGGATCAATTCACTTAAAGTTACTAGATACAATTTTTTTTGAAAAAAAAAAATATTATCGACCATCTAGCAATGAGAAAGTTATTTCATTAGTTGAAGATGATTCTTTCTTGCTTGATGAAAACTCAGATTCAAGTGGACCTTTATCTCTATAAAAGCCAGGTTCTTTGGGCTGAGGCAATGAAATCTCACTGCCTAGCATCAATACAACAGATGCCATGTTTGGCCTGTCCTCAGCATGCTGTTGCACACATAACAGACTAATATGGATGCATCTTGTCACTTCTGATAGATGGCATGAGTACTCTCTTAAAAATGGAGCAACCAACTCTAAGGAATTTTCTTCTTTCCACAATCTCCATGCCTGAAACATATCAAAGTAATTTTTTTTTTTTGATTGATTGATAGACATGAACATGATGATAACAAGTAAAGCAATTCAACTATATCAATACTTACATATCCAACAAGGTTAAGACTATGGTTTGGGTGATAAAATCCACGGCTTTTTCTTCCACTTATTATCTCTAGCATCAGGACACCAAAGCTAAAGACATCAGACTTAACTGAGAATAGCCCATCAGCAGCGTACTCTGGTGCCATATAACCGCTACAAAAATTTACAAGCAGATCAAAAATTTATTACAGATAATTTTTTTTTCTTTGTCTAAACCACATGTATCCAAAGTCTACTAGATTTTGACTAATTTAGTTTGACTCGAATAGGACCATAAATACATCAAACATCTTTTAATAACTAATAATTTAATGCAACTGCATTCAAATTTAACCATTGATAACTTTTTTTTTTTTAATGTCTAATATTAGTTTGTTGAAAAATACTTACTATGTTCCGACCACCCTTTTTGTGTTTCCTTCGGTCTGATCTGCTCCAAACATTTTGGCCATGCCAAAATCTGAAATTTTCGGGTTCATCTCATTGTCGAGTAATACATTACTTGCTTTGAGATCTCTATGTATAATCCTGAGTCTTGAATCTTGATGAAGATATAGAAGCCCCCTAGCAATTCCACACACAACCTTGAAACGCTTGGACCAATCTAATAGCTTACCTCTTGTTTCATCTGTCAGCTTTTTTGGCATATTAGCAAAATGTACATATATATTGACAATGAAAGAATTGAATCATTAAGAAGCAAGGCCATACCAAAAATAAAGAAGTCCAGACTTTTATTTGGCATGTACTCATAAATCAGCATTGTTTCGTTTCCTTGAATGCAGCAACCAAGAAGCTTTACAAGATTTCGATGCTGAAGTTTTGCAATTAATTTTACTTCATTCTTAAATTCTGTCAGTCCTTGTCCTGAATTATTTGATAGCCTCTTAACAGCTATCTCTTTTCCATCTGGTAGTGTTCCCTGGGAATATCATCAGTTTCAGAAAGCTTTAATTAATATATGCTCCTATCGATATTTTGCTAGCATTTAAATTATGCGAATTTTGGTGCTGGCAAAGGTTGTTTTAGAATTTTGAATTATTTGTAATTTTGTAATTATTTGTAATTTTGAATTCTTTACCTTGTACACAGGCCCGAAACCACCTTCTCCAAGCTTATTGCTACATGAAAATTCATCCGTTGCGAGTGTTGTAGTGACAAGGTCAAACAATGGTAGCTCCAGATCGTCCTCCGAGCTTTCATTGTTTTCATCAATTTCATTTTGATCTAAGACAAAAATGCAATCAACTAAATATTTGAAAGGATTCTCAATTCAAAGCACAAAATATATAATTATACCTTGTAACTTTGTCCTGTTCTTGTCCATGTAAAAATAGCTGACTAGTAGAATTCCAAAAACCGAAGCAATGGCAGGGATGATTATTACCAATATCTTCTTACCAGGTTCATCTTTTAAACAACATTGATATGATAAGTTTTGACACACCGTAGAATACCAGAAATTGAAAATGTGCAGATAATATAATAAATATCGGATAAATTGTATGGATGGTCACTAAACCTTACATTTAATTACAATTTGGTTCCAAAAATTTTATTTGTTTCCTTTTAATTACCTAACTTTAATTTGTATTTTACAGGAAAGTAATTAATTTTTTATAGCTAATGGAATGTCCATGTAGCATGCTATACTTTTATCTTGTAAAATCTATTGTCAAATAATATAAATGGTAGAATAAATTTTAGGATGACAAAGATGAATGAGATTTGAGATAAAAATACCGTTTGTAACCATTTTGATTGCCATATCAACAAATTTAACCGGAAAATGGTAAGATGCTTCCATGTTAAATATAAATTAAAATTAGACCATTAAAAAGAAATAAATTAAAGTTTTGGAAACAAATTGTAATAAAGTACAAAGTGCTCTAACTAGTCATAATTTATCTAAGAAGTGTTTGAACATGCAAAGCAGTTGAAATTAGGGGTGTATCGGTCGGTTCGGTTCGGTTTAAATATGTATAAAATCGAACTAAACTAAAATTATTTAAGAAATAACCAAAGAATTAAATTGAACCAATCTGGTTCGGCTCGGTTCGGTTTTAACTTTTTAATTTTTGCAATTTTAAAACTACTGTTTTTATATAATTTTACAATATTTTAATAATATTTATGAGATTTATTATTATTAATTTTTATATTTATTATATTATTAATTTTTTAGAGAATTAATCGAACCGACTATTTAAAATAAATTTAAACAATTTTTGTTTGAATTTTTTGATACTAAATATATTTATTAAGAGTTTTAAATATTTAGAAACTAATACTAATGATTCATTGTGAGATATTAGCCATAAATCGAACAAATTGGACAATAGATATATATATAAATTAAAATATTTTATAAATTTGGTTCAGTTGGATTAAATTACAATTTTCACAGTAAAAACCAAACAAAATTTTTTAAGAATAAAATCAAACTGGTTTAGTTTTCAGTTATTTTTGCTCACTCCTAGTTGAAAATGGTTGGACACAATGGAAATGTGGTATCTGACTAATGTAAGAATTTAGGCTCATACCTAATTCAGAAGCAGACATCCGAATGTATAGATCCTGTCCGCTAGTGCGAGTTTCTCTAATATCAATCAAATCATGAAACCAAAGCGTGCAGCCACTGCCACCATTTCTAATATCAAAGCTTGAGTATGCAGTGCAAGAACAGTTGAGTAAACATTTAGCCCTGCATTCATCAAGTTTCATACTTTTGTCCACCCAGGAAAATGTGGTATCTGGCAATTTTACTCCTGTGAATTTGATAAATCCATCATCATTCTTGCTGCAGTTCAATGGCCTGTTGCGCGTACAGCCTTGAGACCAGTCTCCAGAGTTCCACTCCTCAGGCGATCTAGGACTGAATCCTTTGAAACATTGACAAACTGGTGATTGGCTAATGATACAATTCCCATAAGCACCACAAAGGCCATAACTATCGCAGTAATCTGATGGCAGATATAAGTACGTAATCCAAGAGTGAGATCCTTCATCCCATGTGTAGCGCTCAAGCCTATTGTTTGTTTGGTTCATTATAAGTCTTAAAAGTTTAGATGGATTTTTCGGATAGTAAATATAATAAACCTCCTCCTCATTACTGACAAAATTGTAATCAAATAGCGGATTAGGCATTAACGCTGGTGTACCACTGAATTGAATGCCATTCCATGGGCCGTTTCGAAAGTAGATCTTTGACCCTTTCCACGTTGTTGGTTCAGGATTATTATGTACTGATATTCTCCAAACATAGTCCCCTGGCGATGGATCATCCCAGTTCTTCCATGATGTTAGACGTCTATCAAGTCCCGTCTTCAAGTTAATTCCTACCTTCATCCCAGGTAGCATTGAATCACTTGGATAATCAAAACTCTGCCATAAATAAATTTCAGAATTCCCATCTCTCAATACAAGGTTCCCTGAATCCAAGAGCTGCACTACTGGATTCTGGGCTCCTTTCGTTAAGTTTGACGACCAAACAACATCGTTGCTACTGTTAACAAGTACAAGATTTCCTGTCTTGTCTATCCTCAACAATCCTGAGGAATCGTTCATGGGATTGCTTCGATTTGCAACCCAAACAACGGTTCTACCTGGGATATTTTTGTACCAAATTCCCAAGTAATAATTCCTAGAACTACCAGAGCTGAAGAAACCGAGCTCGAAACTTCCTTGATTCGAGACCAGTGTCCTGTTATCAGCAATAAATTGAGATGAAGTAAGGATATCAGCTGCATTCGAGAATTTAAACAAAAGAAAGAGAAAATTATTGACAACAAGCATAAAAGAAAGAGTGCCCATTAGTCTGGGATAGTTGGGTTTTTCGCTAACAGTTCCACAGGCGGCAGACGTATATAAATTATAATCATATAAATGAAAATGCATTTGCAGTGTTTGAAGGGTATTGACTTGAGAAGTGTATAATGCATATATTAATACTAAAAACAACAACAATAATACATGATAACATAATATTTTTTTTGTCGAGTTTTTTTTTTTTTTTTTAAAAAATCTTGGTACTCTCTTGAGGTAAAGTCAAGCCCAGCTAGCACGGGTACAGACATGAAAACACCGAAAACAAAAATATGAATATAAAAAAATGACTTTTAATTAAAGTGTATGCTTCCTATATTGAAGTTTTAAAGTAATACAGACATAAAAAGTGGGACAGGGATAAGAAAAATGTCTCGTACGAAAAAAGTGAGAAAAAAATGAGAGGGGTTACGTGGTTTTTATATGAAAATGGAAAAAGCGTGTGGTTGGGTCAATCTCACACCTACCCCTTTCCTCTCTATTTTCAACAATATAACTTATTATTATTGTATTATAATAATGGTTTTATATTTTTTATTTTTTTTTTGTATTCATGCACGCATGTGAATTTATATTAAAAAGTTCGATTGTAAAAAAGTATAGATGAAAGATTATATATGTATTAATATATAATTAGATTCTATTGTTTGAAGCGATGAAATTTTATTTAAAATGCTGGTCGGATTAGTTTTTAAAATAGAAGTTTATGATTATTGGAGAGAGAGAGAAATTGGAAAAATAAAGGAAAATGATTTGAAATTTTTTCTTGGTGGTTTGGTAATTGTGATGACCTTAAAATTTGAAATAAATTATGTTTTTTATATTTTAATTTTTAATTTATTTTTGTTTAATATTTTTTTATGTAATTATATTTAAATAACTAATGATATTAGAGCTATTCGAATTTAGCTGTTGTAAGGTTGTTGTTGGGTTATTGTTATTATTTTCTGGTTATTATTAGATTGTTGTCCGTATTTTATGTTTATTTTAAATTATTTTTTAAACTCTATTTTTATTTTTTTAATTTTTTAAATAATACAAATTTTATAAGTCAATGAGTCAGTTAAAAGTTTTAAAACTGAAATATATATAATTTTTTATTGAAAACATTCAATAAATACGGTCTTTTTTTTTGAAATTATGATTTTTTTTGTTGTTGATGGTTTTTGTATAATGAATGTTTTTTTTTATTTTATTTTTATTATTTCTTGTATAATTCTTGTTGGGTTGTGATTTTTGTTCTTGACTTATTCTTGAATTATTATTAAGTTGTTTAAAAAAATTAATAGTTGCAATTTGTTTTAAGTTATTCTTTTAATTTTATTGTTAATTTTTTAATTTTTTTAGATAGTATAAATTTATGAGTAAATGAATCATTACAATTTGCAAACTGTTGATAGTCCATAAGTCTTAATTACCTTTAATACCCATTATTCAGATATTTGATGTCATGTCACAAGTTAAATTTTGTCCTATAGCTTTTAAAATATGAAGGAAAATTTAATAGCGAAAATACATATAAGTGTATATAATAAAAATAACTTTATTACCAGCTAAAATTTTTACTGGCAGTATAAAAAATCTCGAGTTCTCATTTTCCTATTAAAAAATAAAAATAACTTTATTTTTTATTGTTAAATTAAGAAAAAATAAAACGTAATATATGTTATTATTTTTATATTGAATATATAATTAAATATAATCATTTAAATTGAGATTTACATGATGAAAATATCCACTAAACATTAATTTAATAAAATAAAATTATATATTGGCATATATATTTTTTTAGGTAGTTAAAAGATATAATTTTTTTACATCGGTTTATGGGGTTTGAAATGAGTTGATGGCGAATGATTTTTTTTTTTTTTTTTTTTTTTGAACAAATCATCTTTGTTCAAATAAAAGATAACCTTGGAGATGCCTCTTGTTCAGCATAGTTTGCATATGCCAATTTATTGAAAGAAATTAGTAATTTTTTATTCTTAATTTTTATTTTTTAAAATGTATTCTTATTTTTATTAAATAAATTTTAAAATTTTAATTAGTTATTTTTTAGACATTAAAATTTTTCTAACTCGAACTAATGTATATTTTTATTTCTTTTAGTTCAATTATAATTGTTACATTATTTTTATAAATTTATACTCAAAGTTTCGCAATAATTTAACCTATCAAATTTGTAAATTATTTTAATTTCATTGAAATTTAAAATTACTCAAATTTTTTTATAAATTAAAATTTAAAAATAAAAATAAAGAATAATTTATAATTTGAAAAATGTTATTATCAATGATAACATATGAAATTACTCCATATATAATTTAAAAACATTTATCATTTAATTAATTTATTTATAATATTTAAAAGACAATAGCAATAATTTTAATTTTTTGCATTAAGAACAATAAAAAATCATACTGCTTTTATCCTATCAATTTCACAATTTATTTTAATTTTATCCAATTTTAAAATAATATTTAAAAGATCTATATGATATTTTTTTATGTCATCATATGCATATTTTTATAAAAAAAAATTTCAAATATTCATAAAAATACATTTAAAATTTATGACACATTTTTTTTACTTGCTTATGATTCTAGCTTAGTAAAATAATAAGGGACAATTACTTAAAAAAAATCTTGAACTTTTCACCTTTTAACAATTTTAACTCATTTTTTTAAGTTTTTAAAATTTAGTATAACACTACAAATTGTTATAAAAAAATAACTTATGTTGAAATTATGCGGCCGTTTTTGATGAGATGGCACCGGAACAAGTTTTTATTCAAATAAAATATTAAAATCAGCAAAAAAAAAAAAAAAAAAAAAGTAATGTCTTATTCATCTTCCCAAAAGATGGTTTGCCCTAAATCCAGATGTCTTGGTCTTTTAATGACACCTTTAATGATAATCCTGTTAGGTCGCTCAAATGGCATCTCAAGTATAGAAAAAAATTCATTTTTCGTAAATTTTCAGTTTCTACTTTTCAAATTTCATGAAATTTGAATAGAAAGTATAAATTTTCTAATCACATTTATATTGGTTGTTTCTTAACTCATACAATTTTATTTGAATTTCAGTCACGAAATAGAGTTTTGGTATTTAAAAGTAGGAACTGATTCTATTTTCTTTGAATAAAAACTTGCTCTGGGGCTACCTCTTAAAAAATGACTATATAATTTCATCGGAGGTTATTTTTGATAAAATTTTATAGCATTATATTGAATTTTAAAAAAATTGAAAGAATGAGTTAAAATTGTTAAAAGGTGAAAAATTTAAGATTTTTAAGTAATTATGTGAAATAATAAATAAAATAGAGTGATTGTGATAAAATTTAATGTAAAAACTTTAATTGAACTAAAAAAATCAAAATAAGAATATCTTTGCACAAAATATAAAAGTTAGGGAAGAAAAAATTGCTAATTTTTTCTTCTAATTTTCATATTAGTAAATAATTTACACATATATATCATATCAGTATGGGCACGCTGCATGGATATATTATAGACACACGCTATTTTGATCTCGTGGATAGATTTGTAACAAATTAAAAAGATTATATATCAATCCACGACAATTTTCAAAATAGGATTAATTAGAAAAAAATGATTATAGTTTATGTAGAATTATGCAATAATCCATTTTTTTCATATAGAAAATTTAAATTCAAATTTTAGGATCCGACATCGGTCGTAGAGTAGAGTGTCTGTATGTAGATTGTATGAGTTAACACACCTTTATAAAATTGTCATGATTTTGTGAAAGAATGTGTCATATTCCTGACTCTTGTGCGTGTGTATTTGTATGTGTGTTTTATATAATTTGAAAAAAATAATCAAATTCAAATATTACATATTGTTCCATATTCCAGCATTTGTTTCCTTTTGACGCATTCTATGCTGGAAAATTCTTGATCAGCTATATTATGTAGCCAACCTGTGGGCTTTATAAAATAAGAAAAATAGAAAGTTACCTATTCAAAGCTTCAATATCAGAAAGGTGGGTTTGCATCTTCTAGAGGGTCGCACATGCTGATATAATATTGCTTCTAGTATCAGTAGCGTTAGAAGTAGGCTAGTTTTTGAGTCAATCCCACCATCGTTACGTTTACTACCTTTCTACTGTTGGATGAATTATAATGAGAAGATAAAACTTGGACGTAATTCCATTATCGATGAGATGGGTGAGTTGTGGACGGATATATATATATTTTTTGTTTTCTGATTTATTTCTAGAGGATAAAGTTTTGTATTGAAGATAGCATATTAAAGACTTCATCATGTTTCATTTCAAAAAGGAAAAACAAAAAATGAAAAGATTTCAAAAACTTTTTATAGTGAAAAAGAAAAATAGAATCCATTTTATAGAAACTGTCCATTTTTTGATCCTAGATAAACACAGACATAATGATTCAAAAGTTATCCTTATCAATTCTATTATTGGATCATAAATGAATATATATTTTTTAAATGGAATTAAAAAATTGATTACTTATTTGAGAAAATATTTATGTATACTAATTATTGTATGTACATTAATTTTCATAAGATTACAGCGACATGCTAAGTTTGACCAACTTGGCCACTTTTGTTGCTGATAGGGAACCAAACAATCAAGTAAAAGAAGATGACTGATGAGGCCAAAGTAGATTGATAGATGAGGTGGGTCGATGTCAGTTATCAAAAGAGTTGGGCACAAAGTGTCTAACGGTGCAAAGGAAGAGAGCAAAAGGCGGGTGCAACTATGATTTCCGTAGGACGATTTAATTCCTTAGGATCTTCAAAGCACTAGTGTAAATAAATAAATAAATGAACTATCATCAAAATATAATTCTTGTTTCTAATTCTTTTTATTACGCTTGTTAAGTTTATTAGAAATACTCATCAATTATATTTAGTAATTATCTTTATTTTTAGATAATTATAACTACCAAAAGACATTAAAACGAAAGTGATATGATATCTCATTTGTTAATTAAAAATTTTAAATTTTTCATAATTTTGAATTGTGTATTTTTTTTTTATAATTATCTTTGATATCCAGTAGTCACAAAAATATCGATTAATTTGAATCAAGTTAGATGAATCTATAAAGAGGTAAATTTTTTTCAATATCTATTTTTTTATATATAAAACTCATTCAAATATTATATATTTTTTCCTTATTCCAGCATTTGTTGCCTTTTGAAGAATGCTGGAAATTTTATCAGAAGAGTCTTTAATTTTTGGAGCAGCAATTTGGAAATGAAAATTAAGTGACTTTACTTTTGGTCAAAAATACCAACTCCATATCATTCCATGTTGATTTAATATACAATTCAATGGCAAATTGCATGGTCCAATGTCATTAATTATCTTAATCCATATTAATCAATTTAGTTCATCTTTGATTAACAAAATTTTATGTGGTGGTAAATCAATTGTGATCTCTTACCTAACAATTAACTACATCTACTCTACCCACTAGTTGATCAAATAGATTCTTTTCACTCTACAAAACTCTCCCTTTTACAAAGAAGATTACCTCCCTGTTATAATGGAATCTTGATTATTTGGAAGGCTTAATGCAATATATAATATAATAAGGGGCGGGATTGAATTTCATTCTTATTCACTTCTTAAATTTTTAATTAAATGATTTACTGATTAATCTATTAATATTTTTTCAGCTAAAAATATTTAACGTGATTATTAAATTACTTACTTTTAAGTTTGTCTAAAAAAAGGGAAGAATTCTCTTAAAAAAAGAAAATGGGAACAATTAGTTTTAATGTTTCTGTTCACAGAAGTATTTCTTCTTATGTAAATGTCTTTTCTGATTTTCCATAAAGTTTATATTAAGAGGTTCTGTAAAAGAAAAAATTTGGATTTTTTTTTGTTTTTGTGGCATGAACATATATAAGTTCCACAAAGCCACTAATTTTATCTCATTAAAACATATTGATTTTTTAAAAATACAATTACATATGTGAATGAAGTAGATAAATAAATAACCAAAAATTCCAAAAAATAAAATAAAATAAAATAAATAATAATAATAATAAAGCAAATCATCATGAGAAGTCCAATGAAGCACACCTTGATGTGAAATTTTGAAGATAAAGGTGTTATACGATATAATTGTAGCAGATATTGTAATAAATTTTTTTATTTGTTTAATTTATACAATAAAAATATTTGAGAATCCGTTTAAGAGTATGTTTTTTCATTCTTTCTTAAATAACGTCTCGAAATTGAATTATGATATATACACTAATATTAATTAATTATTAGAAATTTTTACTCATCACATATATACCAGTGATTTAAAAAATATATAATTTTTCATTGTATTAATTAAAAAAAAATTTAGAAGTGTTGCAAGAAGAATATTTATGTTCTCTTTTTTGGCCTTTATGTCCTAGAAAACAAGTAGAAACTTTTTTGTACTGCAAGATCTTTTTGCCTTGGCTTAGGTAATCAGAAACCTGGTGTCACTGTTCTTAATTCCTTGAAGAGCCCCACAGAGTGGAATTATATTGAGATTGCAAATTTGGCCTTTGCTTCACGAATCTTAAAGATTCATCCTTCATCCATAATGTTCAATGTTTTTTTTTTTGAAGGAACATGATAATTTCATTCAAAGAGAAAGCAAATCATACAAGATAGCATGCTGTACCATATCTGGTACACAATCTGACCAAACAGAAACCGTTTCTTGTTGAAATAATCATATATACATGTAGTTTAAAGTATAAAATATGTAAATATAAGAGATATGTGTTTATGTAACTTTGTTTCTATATGGAACAAGTGAAAAATGTGTTGGAGAGTAGTATGGGAGTGTCCCATATGTACATAGCCATGTTGAATGGTGAGTTTTTGAGCAGAGAAGTACACGGTTAAGGACATGGGCATGTTCAAAACCATATTCCATGAGTATAAAAGTTTTAGAAGCAGACATGGGCACGGACTTGGACGTGTCTCAAGGTGTGTTGATGGACATGGGTCGAAACACAGGCGTGTTGCAGAGTGTGTTCCGAAAAAAAACATATAAATTAACTATTTTGAGTTAGAACCATTTAATGAATGGTCATGACCTTTCATTGAATGATTGTATCCTAAATTATAGAGTGTCTACACCCTTATATATGTATCTCTCCTACATGTTGACATTAACAATTATAATCAAAACATTTCTATTCATTCTCTTATATTTCTTTTACATAGTTTTTGAAAGGTTCTTTAGGAAAACTTAAGAGTCTTTGCTATCTAAAGTTTTCAAAGTCTTTGCTATCTAAAGTTTTCAGACTTTGTTGTATTTTGAAAGTGTTTTGCCATTAAAAATCCAGAGCAAACATATAGTGGGGGTAATAAATACTTAAAAAAAGTGATTATATCACGCCTCAAAGCCTAGTTTTACACCAACTCTCATAATAATTTTTATAAGTGTTTATTGGTAATCATTCAAAGTGGGTTCCAAGGCTATAATGAGTGAAGAGTGTGTGAAGTTAGATAGGTTTGATGGAACCAACTTCATACGTTGGAAAGACAAAATGTTGTTTCTTCTTACTGCATTGAAGATTTCTTATATTTCAGACCCCAATCTTATTGATCTTCAATCACCAACTCCTGAAGATAATGAAGAAACTAAGGCTGAAAGGAAGAAACGTGAAGAGGAACTTTTGTGCAGAGGATACATTCTTAACAACTTATATGATTATTTATATGATCTTTTCACATCTGTCAAGTCTCCAATAGAGATTTGGAATGCACTTAAATTCAAGTACAACAATAAAAAATAAGGTGTGGACAAATTTCTCATTATGAAGTACTTTGAATTTACTATGGTTGACAATATTTTTGTGATGGATCAAGTGCATGAATTACAAACCTTAGTCTCCAAATTGAAGGACTTGAAATTTATAGTTCCTGAATCTTTGCAAGTTGGAGGAATAATTACAAAATTACCTCCAAGGTGGAATGATTACAGGAAGAAACTTTTGTATACCATGGAAGAGTTTTCTCTTGAATAAATTCAACAACATATTCATATAGAAGAGGAAACTAGAGTGCAAGTTAAGAAATTTATAAATGAGCCTACAACAAAAGCAAATTTTATTGAAGGTAATCAAAAGTCTAGTGGAGGAAACAAGAGAAAACACTTTTAAACACATGGTTGAAGTTCTGAAAATTTTGGAAAAATTAAAAAAGGAAAGACTGCTACAATTGCGGAAGGAAGAGATATTACAAAACAGAATGTATATTTCTTAAGAAGCACAAATCTAAAGTTTATCAAAATGTTCAGAATTCTAACAAGGCAACTCTAGTGGAACAACAATAAACCGATGAACTTGTGGCTATGGTGATGGATTTACAAATTAGAATGATTACGGAACTTCATATGGCTACAGTCCCAAATACTAATAGTTGGTGGTATGATTTTGGTGCTCCTGTCTATGTATGCAACAATAGATCACAATTCAAAAACTATATAGTTGTTGATGGTGGACATGAAGTACTAATGGGAAATCATAATTCTACAAAAGTAGTAGGCAAAGGCAATGTGGAACTACTGTTTACATCCGGTAGAAAGTTGCTTTTATTGAATGTCTTACATGTACCCGACATGAAAAAAATCTCATGTCTGCTAATTTGTTGAACAAAAAAGGGTTCAAAGTTGTGCTGAAATTTGATAAAATGATTTTTATATAAGAATGGACAATATGTGGGAAAAGGGTTATTTATGTGAAGGAATGTTCAAACTTAGTCTTTATGATGATAATAATAATACATATGTGTAACGTTCGTCATTTTGGAAGTACTGTTCATGCATAGTAAATTACATGACATGTGGCATAGAGTTGTAAGTTGCATGTATATGGCATGTGCATTTTTGGTATAGAGGGGTATTGTTGTAAGATAAGTTTAGACCTAGGTGTTAAAAATAGAAAGTGTTGGAGTCAGTTATCACAAGTGGAAGTTGTGGAGTATTAGGTAATTTTTCAAATGCATTAAGGGTGTGTAGAGAATGGTTTTGATATTTGGTTATAATTATCACTTAAATACCCTATATTATTATTATTAATATTTATGTGATAAATTGGCATTGATGAAGGAAGATTCTTGAAGGGGGCAAATGTAATTTTATGATTGGTGGATTTATTTGTGTGTGTGTGTGTGTATATATATATATATATATATGATTATTTGATTTGTTATTGATAATTATTATTATTATGGGATTTTATAAAGATAAATATCAATTAAATAGGGAGACTTTAGTGGGCATTTGGTGTGTTTTAATTGGTAGAATTATTTATGTGAGTGTGGGTATATGTTAGAAGAGTGGTGTAGGGAATTAGAGAGGAGAAGAAGAAGAAGAGGAAAAATTTAGAGCTTTGGGAAAATTGTAGGAATTCGCTACACATCTAGCAATCAAATTGGAGAGCTAAAGAAGATTTATAAGTGAATTGAGAATTATTTGTGGTAAGCTTTGTATTTATTTTGGTTATTTGAGCTAGGATTGGTAGGTTGTAATTTCGGGTTCTATTTTGCTGTTACACCAGTCATCTTGTTTTAGTCATAACTTGAGTTGTAGACCTCATAATTGAGAAAAATGTAGTGTTCTGGAAACCTTATAGAGTCTACTAAAACTTTTATATTTTAATAAAGTCCAAATTCTACCGTTTAGGGTGTCTGAAACAGTTGGACATTTTTGTACTCTAAGCTGTCACTCTGTTTTTCTACTGTACCCGATTTTACTCAAAAATCTATAATTAATTCCACACACCTCCAAATCAAGTAATTTCAGTTGGAATTTGCAGAAGACTCATATGTATATCTTAAGGAATATTTTCATGATTTTTAGAGCTGTGTGTGAATTATTTGGGTTTATTGAATTTAGACTTTGGAGTTGCATTTGGTGGGATTTTATTGAGTTGGGTGTAAGAGTTGTGTTTGCTATGTGTATTGATATATGAATTATGTGTAGGCTTGGATATGGATGTTGGAGGCACTACTCACTAGGGGAGTTTATATTTGAAGGAGTTGAAGCCCTCTTGAGTAAGTGATTATTAACATAATGACATATATGTTAATTCTCTTGAACATTAAATAATGGCTATGCATGAAATGAACAAGATAGGTATTGTGAATTAAATAAACATATGAATTGAGAATATGTTGAATTGTGA
>CATIWO010035742.1:0-14385 GCA_949673435.1 Macaranga tanarius
ATAAAAATTAATGTTAATTTAATTATGCTATAAAATTATGGACTAAGTATATATATTTCTTTTAACAGTTATATTTATAACATATTTGTGTATTTAAATTTCAAATTTCTCTTAAAAATTCACTAAATTTAATATATTTTGCAAATTTTTCAAAAATATTTGCCACTCGCTAGACTGTTACCGTTACGTTACACTGTTATAGTCCCATTTTCGTTACATGCGATCGCGACCGCAATTATGGCCATTACCATTTTTTAAAACCATGCCTTGCAATCCACACCAAAATAGCAATCATATCCCAAGGCCCGTTTAAGAGACTCAAGCTTAGAAGTAATAAGAAAAGTTTTTATTAGGAACACAAAACCTGGCTTTTTTTTTCTTAAATTAGCCCTTTTAGGGCTTGAACTGTGCGTGGGTTGCCAAGCCCACGACAGTTACAGCTAAGACAACTTATGGCTTCCGGTGGGCCTGGAGTCCAGGACCCACCAATATCTCATTTTTTGGAGGAATTGAATTAGAAAAATCCTTTTTCTAGGCTGGAACTTCAACACCATTTTGATTCTTTGGATTTGGATCTTGATTATCTGGTAGGCCCAAATCTATAACCATATAATTCATGTATTTTATATTTTGTCTAACTTCTTTTTGTTTGAAAATTATAACTTTAACATAAATTCACTACAAAATACTTAACCTATAGTGACAATCTAAAGTAACAAATTTATTTTATTGTCTCTTTAATTACTTAAATTTAGATTTATCATAACAAAGTAAATTATTTTTCCTTACAAATTAGATTTAAAGTGACAAAATTTATTTAATGTCTCTATATATTATCTAAAGAGATAAATTAAGTTAATAATTTCTTTTTTTTTAAAAAAAAGAAAATAAATTTAGAAAGTCTATTTAGATATAAGACTTAAATCCCACATCTTCCTCTTTTTTTTTTCCTTTCTTCTTCTTCTTCATCTTTTTCCTCTTCTGCAGAGAACTTTTTTTTTGGTACTGTAGCAAATATCATTCTTCAAGTTTCAAACAACTCTTTCTTTGTTCTTAAACTTCTCACTTCTTCCTCTTTAGTCCTTTATAAATTTTAATTTAATTCAATCTTGTCCCCCCTTTTATTTTCAATTTAATCCTTTAATTGAGTTATACCTCACCAAAATAAATAATAATTATTATTACTTAATCACAATGACTAGCCATCTCAAGGTCATGGATGTTACAATTTTTCCTCTCTAATAAGAATTTCATCCTTAAAATTCAATGAACGCTTGCCATGCTATTACTAAGAATCTATTTACTTTAATTTTTATCCTTCTCTCCTTTAGTCGTTACAACCACAACTCCATTCTTTAGAATTCATTACATAATTACTCAATTTAGCAATTTTCTCATTTAATTTTGGTATTAGCAACATATATGTTTCTTGTTTATAGCAATTATTATTGAATTAATGATTATATCTCAAGATAATTAATTTCTTAATTTATAAATCTCAAGATCACAATTACAATTATAATTAACATAAATAAACTTATAACACTCTGATTATCTTATCTGCTAAGGATTCTACCTTACAGATTAACTATATCTTATTTTGCATAAGGGGTATTTGCCCTTCGCTACTCAGTTGCTGCAAACATTCTAGTTTGCTGGTCATTTTCACCAAAATTATCAAATTCTTTTAGCCTATTTTGCAAAGTCATAAACATTCCAATAGCTTCACCTTTACTACTAATAGTTGTTACATTTTAGGGTTCATATGATCTTTGCTTGGATATTTCCTCTTATATCGCTCGAGTACATTCTCTGGCGTAGTACCCTAATCAGTTACAACAAAAGCATCTAACATTCTTTCTAGGACGAATACCTTCATGGTATATCCTACACCTATTGCACCTAGATATTATAGTATTTCTTAATTGCACAGGGTGTGCAAATGACTACTACTTAGGCAATGCCATCAGCTCTTTTTCTAATATTGAACTACCTTGAGGTTAACTAGTTTCTCCAACCTTATCCTTGCCCTTAGAATATAGGTGGTATCTCAACCTTCCACTTTCTAATTCTTTTCCAGGTTGTTCATAAGATTTAGATCGACTAGCTCTAGCTTTTATGGTTCGCTCTAACTCTTGCTCTAATTTTTCTTGCTCCATAGCTTTTTCCACCCAACCTCTAAATGTACCAATGTACAAATTCAATTTACACCTCAAAATAACATGTAATCCTTTCTTAAATTTTTCACTTGTCATCTCCTCTGTAGGATAAATATCCTTTGCATACTTGTATAAATCTTCAAATTTATCAACATATTCTCTAACAGTCATCGATTATTGTACTAGTCTAATGAATGATGCCACTTTCTCCTTCCTATAATTTTTTGTCATATATTCCTTAATAAACTCTTCTTTAACAACTTGCCAAGTCAAAGCTTCACCATACAAGTTTTTAACTCTATTCAGCCAGTCATCTGCCTTATCAAACATTAAGCCATATACATTATTCATCTTCTTCTTATCACTTAGTTGCAATGTATTAAATGCTTTCTCTACAGTCTTTATCCATCTGTTAGCTTGTCCAAGATTTATAACACCATAAAAATCATATGCCCCACACTTCTTAGCATGCTCGATAATATCTCCTGGCTTTCTATACCTCTCATTCTCATTTAACACCAGAGTCATGGTGTGTGCTAGCTTTGTAGCATTCATTTGCATCACTGGCGGTGTTGGAGGATTGGTAACATTCTCTTGCACTGGCAGAGGATAGTCATTTCGTGCTCTCCTAGGTATATTTCTAAGATTTGGCACAGAGACCCTAGATCTCCAACTTCCTCGCTCACTATTTAATCAAGCACCTTGTGATTGCGTCCAACTCCTATTGGAGTTCTTTGTCGAATCAACTATAACAATTCTTCTTCCTAGAGCACCTCGGCCTCAGCCTTAGCCTCTACCTCTATTTCTATTATGATTAGCTAACCTTGCTCCCCTAAGACATGCCATAACCTGAAATATAAAATTAAAATAATTCAATGATCTTTACCATCAAAATACAACTCATTTGCTAATATTCACCAATCCTTAATCACATCGAACTTTACAATATATATATATATATATATATTCTATGCTCATCATAATCGCTTGCTACCATAATTAGTAGCAGCAAAACTTTTCATGCCGTTCTTTTGCATATCTAATCAACTAGTAATCCATTTAACCTTGGACATAAGTCTACTTATTTTTCTTCCGTTGCACAACTCTAATGCGCTAATATAATTTACAATTGAGCTTAACATTTTTTTTCCAACTATACCTTATGTATCCTTAAGTTAGAACAACTCCAAATAAAAATTTAAATTCCAAACCTTAGTTCCTTATTCCATATATTTACTTATACAACTACCTTCTTACCGTACTTATTCCTCATAACTTACACCTTTATCATAATTTAATAATTCTTCCACTAGCTCAATATCCTTGTTAAAGTTCATTTCACATTGTCAACTTCATACCATTACTTAATTTAGGTTAAATAATAATTTAGAATCTCTATTGCCTTTCACTTCTTTATTCATTCCTCGTCCTCATTTCCATTTTTTTTTCAGTGAATTGAATATCCATAAAACATTCATATTGATTCTCATAAATATACTATTTTAATAGGTTACCTCAACCTCAATCCTTATCATAAATCAACTAATTCCACTATGAAATCTATAAATCACTCATCAAATTATTCAAAAACCATTACTTTTCAAATATTCCTCCTATTCTATAATTATTTCTCTTACCCTTATATGTTATATTTCTGTAAATTATTTCTACCAACACATTGACCTTTATTTACAACTCCAATATATACGAATCTCATATTTGATATGCACACGACCTCAATAAAAGTCATCATAAAATATAAGTTCTAAAATACAAGCATGGTCAATTTCCACTTTCTCATATCAATTAGTCCACTAAAGAATTCAATATTCACTACTCCTTTTATTTCCACTTGCAATTCCAAACTCCTTAGAATTCCATCAACCTAGGCTCTTTAACTTAAGCTCTGATACCAAAAATTGTAACATACAACCACACTAATACTCTTATTAAAAAGTCATACCTTGACCTACCTAACTTGAACACTGTTGTGGAAAAGTATTACTTTTATCTTGTTCATTTCTTCCTAACTCAATTACAATTAATAATATATAAATGCACATCTCTGATACATATATCTATTATAAAATAATCATTCTAAAGGTATCCTTCTAAATTATATGTAAGTTTTGCATCAGCAATTATGAAATACAATATGTTCAAACCTATAACATATCTATTATCAAATATTCTATAAAGCATTACTTTTGAGGTTCTCCACTGCATCTGCTTCACTTATTATATGTCATACTATCTTCTAGATAGCTAATCACAAAACCCTATTATTTTAGAAAATTTTATAAAAAAAGTGGTGAGTATTTTTAAGAGAAAATACTCAGTGAGTGAAATAGAGTACAAATAGGGACTATTCAAGAAGAATATCACATTAGAAAACCTAATAACTAGTCTCAGGGGTAAATATTTAAAGATCACAATATAGCCGAGAAAGCTTTTCACATTTTAAAATATTTCTAATAAACACGTATGATAATTACACTTTCATCATGCCACCAAGATAAATATTTAAAATAACTATAACTTTTGAAGTTAAAAATTTAAGTTTCAAATATTCGAATAACTTTCCAATACCAAGCTCTCGAGCTATGAAACAAACATTGATGTCTGTAAAATATTCACTTATTGCTTTTCATGTTATGAAACTTGTATTTCTCATGCACGGTTATAAATCTCTTATAAGATTCTCCAAGCTTAATATAATTTAACAAAGGCCTAAATATTTTATTTTATAAAAGTTTTCCTCATTATTAAACACATCATATGCACTCTCGTACGACCTGGTCGTATTTGCTACTTGGCATCTTATTCTTATGCTAAAATTCATACTTTGGTGCTCATCATAATGTTTAATCAAACTTTAAGAGATGTTGTCAATTCATCTTGAACACAATAATATTTAGATGTATTTGTCTTAATTTTGGAGCACTCTACCATATGGATAAGTAGATATCAGTGTGGCTAGTACTATCACCACACCGAAAGTTATCACAATTATTCATCAATAGTGTGCTGACCTGGCCACCAAAGGTTGTGCCAGCAAGTCCTAAAGTAAATGTCACAATAAGGCCTTATCATATTCACAGTGCTCACATAGAGCCAAATTACATTTTTGTCAATTTCTCATGAAAGCCAAACCTTACATAAAATATGTATCCGGCTCTAGGCAGCGGTTATACATATACCCTAGGAATGGTCTTACATCTATAGGGTAAGATGTGTACCCGGCCCCGGGCATTGGCTGTACTCATCTACCAACCCTGTCATGTCTCTGACATGGACTTGCTTTCTCTTAGTGCCATATGTGCTTGTGCTTATCATGATATCATTCTTTAAAAGTTCTCGTGTATTATTTTTATTTTCTCATTCCTTTCTTCTTACATTCATTTCTCATAATATTCTTCAAATGTCACTTTTTATAAATCATCAATGTCATTCTTATTTAAACATTATTATTGTAATTTCCAACATCATTCTCATGTTTGATATCATTGGAGCATTTTATATCTTTAGTCTCCATATCGGAGACTTGACTACTTTTCGTATTCACTTTAAAATTTGGATGTTGTAGCCTTCTCACTTTAACTTCTTTATTTCTTAAGTTATGAAATCATTTCAAAAATGGATAAAGATTGTATATACATATATATATAAACTCTCTCTCTCTCTCTATATATATATATACACACACACACACACACACACACACACACACATTTACTTAACACTATAATATCATATTTTCAGTCTTATAAAATTTGGTTCCATTCACGTTTGGAACATGCCAATTACTTTGGTTTATAACTCATTTACTTATTTTGACACTTTCTCGGTTTGATTTATCATCTAACATGAATTTAGTCTCTATGTTGGAGACTTGGAAGTTTATCGAATGTTATCATGCTTTGTAATTTAATAAACTTAAAGTCCTTAACCTTATGATATTTTAATTGGTTAAGATTTGGTATCATTTGTGTTTATTGTTATGATTTGGTATTAAGCCTTTAACTATCCTTTACTTTTCAAAGTAAGCAATGCATACTAACTCTAGGTTCACTTAAATAACTCAATTTCATGGTTACATATATCTATAACTAAATTTCATATATCTTTACTAAAACAAGTTCCATTTAACCTATTTTGGGTCAATTTAAGTGACTTAAGTGTTTATATAGTGTTTACATGCTTTTGGTTGAGGTTAGGTTATACAATTTTTTATTTAAGTCCAATTTATTGCAGGCACTGGCAATAAAGGTGCCTCCTCAGTGCATTGAGGCACTTCCTCAGTATTAAGGCCCTTCCTTAATTTACTAGGGTGTCGCCTCAGTATACTGAGGTGCCTCTAGGTTGATCAGGCATTACTTATTCGACTTGCAGAGGCATTTTGCATCTGAAATAACTAAATTTCAACACATAATCAACATATTATCAACCAAAACATTTTAAAATTTAGTCTAATACATGTTTTACTTATTTTTACGCCTTTATAGCTTCAATTTGATGCATTTTTCATACGTTAACATTCTACTTTTACAATTCAAATTCAAAAATTCAAATTAAAAAATTCAACTTCAACCAAAAATAATATTTCAAGAAAATAATTTAATTCATAAGAAGAAGAAGTTGCTAGAAATTTCACTCACGAATTTGCAGAATTTCAAACCTAATTTCAAAGAAAATCTGAGCTCCTTCTTCTTCCTCTTTTTTTCTTTCTTTCTTTCTTTCTTTCTTCTTCTTCATTTTCCTCTTTTACAGAGAACTCTTTTTTTTTTTTTTTTTACTATAGCAAATGTCTTTCTTTAAGTTTTAAACAACTATTTCTTAGTCCTCAGACTTCTCACTTTTTCCTTTCTAGTCCTTCCTAAACTTTCTTTAATTTAATTCAATGTTGTCCCCGCCTTTTTTTTCAATTTAATCCCTTAATTGAATTATTCCCCATCAAAATAAATAATAAATATTATTACTTAATCACACTGACTAGCCATCTCGAGGTCAAGGATGTTACATTGACACCAGAGTAGTGCCACCTTATTACTTCCTTCACATATGGTTCCACTAACTTATTCAAACTGTAATTAACCTTAATTAAAATGAAATAAGCTAACTTAGTCAACCAATCTACAATTACCAGCACAATATCATTTCCTAATTGATTCCTTGGTAGACCAACCACAAAGTCCATAGTAACATATTCCCATTTCCATTATGGTATTGGAAAATATTGCAATAGACTAGCTGGATTCTTATGCTCAGTTTTATCTTGCTAGCAAGTTAAGCATTTGGTAACATAATCTGCTATGTCCTTTTACATTCCTTTCCATTAGTAATGTTCCTTTAAAATTCTATAAATTTTTGTACTATTTGGTTGCCTAGTATAACTAGAGTAATGAGCTTCCTCTAAAATTTTTCTTCTCAAATTATCCATACTTGGAACAAATATTATTTTTCCACACTTTAACATTCCATCATTGCCACAAGTCACTTACTTTTTCTTCCCAATCTTAATTTCTTAATGTACCATTTCTGCTTCACTATCAGCCTTTTGAGCTTGCTCTATCCTTTCAATCAAAATTGGCTTACTTTTAAAGTGGCTAAAATGCCTTCAGAAACATCAATACTCAAATCAAAACCTAATTTCCTTAATTTTACCAATAAAGGTAGTTTCGTTGTACGAATGTAGCACAAATTTCCAATCAATTTTTGACTTAGTGCATCTACTACGACATTGGCCTTTCCAGGGTGATATTCTATCATACAATCATAATTTTTCAATAATTCTACCCATCTTCTTTCTCTTAAATTCAACTCCTTCTAGCTCAATATATATTTAGGCTCTTCTAATTTGTGAAGATTTGACATGCTTCTCCATAGAGATAATGCCTCACATCTTTAATGTAAAGATCACTGCAGCCAATTCTAAATCATACATGGAATAGTTTTGCTCGTGTGGCCTTAGTTGTCATGACCCATAGGCAATCACTTTACCATTTTGGATTAACAAATAATTAAGTCCTCATCAAAATACATCACTATACACCATGTATTTGGCTTTTTCAACTGGCAAGTTAACACTGGTGTCATAATCAACTTATCCATTAAAATCTTAAAACATTATTGGCACTCAAGATTCCACTTAAACTTTACATTCTTTCCTAATAATTTTATCAAAGGAGACATAATTATTGAGAAATTCTATAGAAACCTTCAATAATATCCCGCTAATCCTAAGAAACTTCACACTTCTATCACATTTTTAGGCGATTTCTAATTAATAATTGTAGAAATCTTACTTGGGACAATACACACCCCTTTTGTAGATATCACATGTCCAAGAAAAATAACCTTATCCAACCAAAACTAAAATTTATTAAACTTGACATACAATTGCCTATTCCTAAATATCTCTGGCATAATTCTCAAATAATCTTCATACTCCTCTCCAGTATTGAAATACACCAAAATATCATTAATAAAAATAATTACAAACTTATCCCAATATTGCTTAAAGACTCAATTTATCAGAGCCATGAATGTTGCAGGCACATTCGTCAAAACTAAATGGCATGACTAGGAATTCATAATATTCGTATCACGTCTTAAAAGTAGTTTCAGGAATATATGTTTCCTTAATTCTTAATTGATGATATCCAGACCTCAAATCAATCTTTAAGAATACAATTGCTCCTTACAACTGATCAAACATATCTTCTATTCTCAACAGAGGTATTTATTTTAGATTGTAACTTTATTCAACTATATGTAGTCAATACATAATCATAATATCCTATCTTTCTTCTTTACAAATAATACCGGTGCACCCCAGGGAGAGAAACTAGTTCTGATGAAACTTTTATCCAATAATTCTTATAATTGCACTTTTAGGTCTTTTAACTCCTCTAGAGCCATTATATATGATGCTTACAAAATAAATGTCATTCCTAGTAACACTTCAATCTGAAAATTAATTTCTCTTTCTAGTGGCAAACCCAGTAAATCCTCTAAAAATATATCCTCAAATTCCTTTACCATAAGTAATTCTTTTAATGATGTTCCTTTCTTCACTTTATTTTCCCAACCTCTAAAGATTATTTAGGCTTACAAATTCAATTTTCCTCATAGGGAGACATGTAGTCCATCCCTAAACTTCTTACTTTTCATTTCCTTCTAGTATAAAGATTTTTTATATACTTGTATAGGTTGTCAAATTTGTTTGTATTTCCCCTGACAATTATAAAACCTTGTACTAGATTGACGAAAGATGCCTTCTTTTATTTTTGGTAAGTTATACTCAAGTATTCTTTATTAAACTCTTCCATAAACACTTACCACATCCAATTTCCTCTATACAGTTCCTTAACTCGATTTAACCTCTCATCAACTTTATCAAACATTAGGCTATACACATTGTTAACCTTCTCTTCGTTGGTTAATTACAATGTTGCAAAGGCCTTTACCATAATGTTAACCCATTTGTTAGCTTGACCTAGATATAGAGTTACGTGAAAATCATATGCCCCACACTTCTTGACATGTTTGATAATATCTCATGATTTCTTATACTTTTCCTTTCTTAGTTATCACCGTTGCCATTATGCATGCTAAATTAGAAGCATTTATATACACTATAGGTGGTGCTTGCACATTTGGCAATTCTATCTGCATTATCGGTGGTGATGGTTGACGATTGTTGCGTGGTCTCCTTGATATGTTCTCAAAGATCACCGCAAGTACAACTAGCACCGGACTATCTTATTGGCTATATGTTCGTTCATTATACAATCCATCACTTTTATTGCCAACTGTTGCTGATGACAAGGATAGCTCTTATTGTAATGCTTAATTCCTACTTAGGCTATTTGGCCTTTCTACTAAATCAGCCTTACTAGGCTGGAATGTGCGACCTCAGACTCTACCTCTATCTCTACCATGACCTCAATCTTCTATACAACTGCCTCTAGTTATTGCCATCTACTAGAAATTTAGAATCAAACTCTTCGATAACTCTCTCTATCAATCATAACTCAATTGTATTATCTTCTATCCACTAAATTCAATGTTTTTTAATGTCTACAATCTAATAACCTAAAACTCTGATACCAAAATAAAATGTAACACTGTCACACTAACCAAACCATACTAATATACACATAATATATATTTGAAGATTCTTTAATACTACCATTAGTTCAAATAATATAACCAACTAGATTAGTATGATGGAAAGCTTAACTTATTAATTGTATAACTATAAGTATCTCGTATTCTAGCAATTGTTAGTATGAAATGTGATGGTAAACAGTTTTAATAAATTTTGTTCTCTTTAAGTTATATATCTTCTATTCTAGTAACTAGATACTTATACATTAAGTCTCCACAAATTTAGTAACAATTAATATATACATGAACTAGAATAAGGATTACTTAATAACATAATCAAAATATTTACACCAATGTCAGGTACATACAAAATCCATATAGTAGTATATATACTATCCATATACTTCTCCCTATAGATCAAGATACACTATGTTATATAAAAAGCAACCAACACATCTATGCCCTGGCATACCATTTATCAAACTAGAGTCTATGTCACTGTTATCTTGCACATCATAAAAGACCATTGTACAACTATAACTCTTCTACCAGACTACGAGCATAAAAATCTAAGTTGGAAGAGCAAAGAAAGAAGAGAGCATGAGTAATTTCAAGATAAATTATCTAGTGAGTGATAGGAATACAAAGTCAATAATCAATGAATATTATCAGAGACTATAACACCCAACCACACCAATACTCTTAATAGAAGGTCATACCTTGACCTACCTAGCTTGAGCACTGTTGTGGCTAAGTATCACTTCTATCTTGTCAATTTCTTAAAAACCCTTACAATATAGAATATATAAAATTACATCATCGATACATATATTTATTATAAAATAATCACTCTAAAGTTATCCTTCTAACTTATGCCTAAGTTTTTCATCACCAACTATTAAATACAACATGTTCATGAAGGAAAGTGTGTGTAGAAGAACAATAAAATGCAGAATTTAAAAAATTTTTATTGCATGCAACATTTGCATTTAACACAAACACTTTCATGCCCATAGATAATATCACATGCACTCTTACATAGCTCAACATGCATAATGAACAATATACCAACTACTTATCAACCAAGTCATGCTTTCAAGAAGAAGACCTAGCAACTAAGAGATATTGTAACACTTACATACTCCTAAGTTGGTAGCACGCTCGAAATGCTTTGGTTAATGGTGATCCACAAAGCTTGAGCTCCCCAAATGTGAAGCCTCTAGCTTGAAACACAAGGTTGGCAAGGAAGACCTCCAAGGATGATGTTGTTCAAGCCACAAGCCTATAACATATCTATTATCAAATATTATATAGAGTATTATTCTTGAGGATCTTTGTTGCATTTTCTTCATTTACTATACACCAAAATATATTCCAGATAGCTAATCACAAAACCTTGTTGCTCTAAAAATTTTTATAAAATGGAGTGGTGAGTATTTCTAAGAGAAAATACTCAATGAGTCAAATAAAGTACAAATAGGAACTATTTAAGAATAACATAACATTAGAATTCCCAATAACAAGTCTCATATGTAAATATTTAGAGATCATAATGTAGCCGAGAAAGCTTTGCACATTTTAAAACATTTCTAATAAACACATATTATAATTACACTTTCATCATGCCACCAGGATAATTATTTAAAACACTCTAACATCTGAAGTTAAAATTTAAATTTCAAATATTCGAAAAACTTTTTGATACCATACTCTTAAGCTGTGGAACAAACATGGATGTCTATAAAATATTCATTTATAGCTTTTCATGTTACGAAACTTATATTTCTCATGCACTGTTATAATCTCTTATAAAATTCTCTAAGCTTCATGTAATTTAGCAAGGGCTTAAATATTTTATTTCATAAAATCCTTCCTTATCACGCATCGTACTCACTCTCATATAACCTAGTCGTATTTGCTACTTGGGATCTTGTTCTCATGCCAAAATTTATACTTTTGTGTTCATCATAGCGTTTAATCAAACAATAGGAAATGTTGTAATTTCATCTAGAGCACCACTATATTCAGATGTATTTGCATTAATTTTAGAGCACTGCACCATATGCATAAGTAGATATCAATATGGCAAGTACTATTACCATACCAAAGGTTATCACATTTATATATCAATAGTGTGCTAACCTGGCCACCAGAGGTTGCGCCAGCACATCACAAAGTAAATGTCATAATAAGGCCTTATCATATTCATAATGCTCACATAGAGCCAAATTACATTTTTGTTAATTTCTCATGAATGCTAAACCTTAGGTAAAATATGTATCCAACCCTAGGCATTGATTATACATATACCCTATGATTGGTCTTACATCTACAAGGTAAGATGTGTATCCAGCCCTAGGTATCGACTGTACTTATCTACCAACCCTGCCATATCCTCGACATGGACTTACTATCTCTTAGTGACATATGTGCTTGTGCTCATCACTATATCATTCTTTAAAAGTTCTCGTGTATTCATGTATTATTTTTATTTTCTCATGCCTTTCTTTTCATATTTGTTTCTCGGAACATTCTTTAAATGTCACTTTGTAAATCATCAATGACATTCTTATTGTAATTTTTCTAAAAGCATTCTCGTAATTGATTTAATAAGAACATTTCATATATTTAGTCTCTATGTCAAAGACTTAGAAGTTTATCAGATGTTATCATGCTTCATGATTGAACAAACCTATAATCTTCAATCTTATAATATTTAGGTTGGTTAAGATTTGATATAATTTATATTCATTCTCAAGCTTAAGTATTAAACTTTCCAGCTACCCTTTTACTTTAAGAAGGGAAGGATTTATGACAACTCCAGGTTCACTTATTATGCTCAATTATATAATTACATATATATGTTACTTAATCACACTTATCTTAGTAAAACTAGTTCCATTTAACTCATTTCGGGTCAATTTAAGTGATTTAAGAGTTTATATGGGTGTTGACATACTTCCAATAGGGGTTAGGTTGTAAAATTTTGTATTTAAGCCTATTTTATCGTATGCACTGGCCAAAGAGGTGCCTCCTCAGTACTAAGGCACCACCTTAGCAATGAGGTGCCTCCCCTATATATTGAGGCGTCGCCGTAGCATACTGAGACACTGCTAGGTCGATCAGGCATCGCCTGATTGACCTATAAAGGCATTATGCACTCAAAATAATGAAATTTCAGCTCTAAATCAACATATTTTCAATCAAAACATTTTAGAACTCATTATAATACATGTTTTACTTGTTTTTCTACCTTTATAGATTCAATTTGATGCATTTTTCATACTTGCATTCTATTTTTAGAATTCAAATTCAAGAATCAACTTTAACCAAAAATAATATTTCAAGAAAATAATTTGATTTATAAAAAAAAGAAGTTGATAGAAATTTCACTCATAAAAATTCTAGCAATAGTCCAATCTCAGCTCCCTCTCCCCTTCTTCTTCTTCTTCTTCTTCTTCTTCTTTACCATTTGTTCTTTTTCTTCTTCTCTGTTTCTTCTTTTTTTTCTCCTTCTTCTTCTTCTTCCAACATTTTTTTCTTTCTTTTTTTTTTACTATAGCAACTCCCTTCTTCTAAGTTTAAAAATATTTTTATTTCAGTCCTTAAACTCTTCACTCCTTCATCTGTAGTCCTTTCTAAATTTTCTTTAATTTAATTCAATTTGCCTCTTTTTTTCATTTTAATCCTTTAATTGAGTTATTCCACATCAAAATAAATAATAAATATTATTACTTAATCACATCGACTAGTTATCTCGAGGTCACGGATGTTACAAAGACAAAATTAATAATAAGAGTTGAACCAATAAGAATAACCAAAGTATCGCCAAGCAAGAATAACATTTAAAAATTCAAAACACAATATAACTAATATTTATTGTTATTTATTTTTTCCTTATTTTAAATTTTCATAGGTTTTTAATTAACGTGGTCATTTTAAGTTCTTATCATATAACTTGTTTTGCTAACCAAAATATAAACGTATCAAAGGTATAGAATTACTGTTTAATTTATTCAAGAATATTCCATATTAGAGCACTGCATCAGTATCACATATCTAGGTATGACTACACACACACACACACACACACACACACACACACACACACACA
>CATIWO010035751.1:0-12899 GCA_949673435.1 Macaranga tanarius
AATGAGAATGAAATGTAATTAAGTATAATATTTTTATAAATTGATGTGTGAAATATTTTAGATGGATAATTATTTATTTATAATTATTGAGAAATTATATATTGTTAAGGGTGTTATTATTTTATTTATAAATATAGGATAAAATAAAAATTTATTGTTTTGAGTTGTAAAATAATTTTTTTATATTTATAAATATTGTTACATATTTTAGAATTATTTTTTATGATAAAACATATCATTAACCATAAAAAAATATACTTTTAAATTGAATCTAATTATAATTTATATAAATTAAATTTTATAATTTTTTATATTTATAAATTTACCTCTATATTTTTAATATTTATATATTGACTCCTATATTTTTAATATTTATAAATTGACATCGGTGTCCCCATTTCCTATATTTTCTAGAAATGCCATTTTTCCGTATCCGTTTCCCCGTTTCTCATTTCCCCGTTTCTCGTTTCCCCGTGTCGCGTGTGGGTGCAACCTAAGTATCAAAACCCATAAAAGTTCACCGTATACTCTCCTTCCAATTTTTCACTTTTTGCAAGCCTTTATGCATTTTAAAGTTTGATTCCTCTTTATTTTATACTTCTTTTTACGAATATTCATTGTATAATTAATTATTTATGGATCAAACTGAGAATTTTGCATCATATATAGGTTAAAAATACTCAAAACTTACATCTCAAGAATAGGAAAAAAAGAATGTTTATCTAATAAAAAAATTTATCCTATCTTATTTTATAAATCTATCATCAACCATAACAATTAATTATGTTTTTACTGTTAAGAACTAATTAAATAAGTGGCTACGAATGATTTTTATACATAAAAAAAAATATTGAAATTAAATAAACTATAGTGATCCTGATTATTTTTTATTGCTGAAAACATTTATTGAAATCACATATAATTTTCAAAGTGCTTATAATTTATGTAATAATTATGAATAATAATTTTTCCTCATCAATATTAGTGAATATTACTGAAAAATGATCATATGAACTGTCAACAAATTATAAAGAAGATGACTATTCTATTTATATAATCTTTTTTTTTTTTTTTAAAAAGATTTATTATCTCACATGCTAAAAGAAAATTCTTGTAACCCATAATTTATGAAACATTAGCTAAACTGTATTTATGTCACATCATTATTGTCATGACTAATCTATATCCTGATTATTTAATGGGTTTCAAACTTTGGTAATGTTCCATTAAAATAAAGTTGAGTGGTTTAAGTTAAAAATAATAATAAATAAAGTTCAGTAGTACTCATTAGCCGCTATTTTATGGTGTTGGTTCAATCAGTGCTAGTCATTCTGGGTGGTCATATAATTCAAGAATTATAGTATTTAGCACCTTATTTTATGTAGTAATTAACAGAAGCGAAACCACATGCTATTAATTTTATTAAATTTTACTTTTTTTGTTATAATTAATTTTTTAGCAGAACTAATATATATATAATCTTCAAATTGTTTAAAACATATTTCATTTTGACAATTTTAAAATTAGTTAATTTCTTATTATTTTAAACAATACAATAATTTTTGTAATTTAAACAATACAATAATTTTTGTAATTACTTAATTTTTTAAAAAATGAATAATATTAAAATTGTTATTTGATTGTACTTTAATTAGATAAAATTCAAAAAAAGTACTTAACTTGAAATATTCTCTTAAAAATACAAATCAAAATAAAACTATTTAACTTTAACTATTTAAATATAATAATTAAACTTAAAGTAACAAAAATAAATATATGATTATTTTAATACATTTAAAATTTCAATTTAAGTAAAAAAAATTAAGTAATGACATTTATACATTGAATTTTATCTTAATTTTAATTTTTTATTTTAAAATTAATAAATATTATATAATTTAAAAAATATTTAATTTTCTAGACATTAAAAAAAAATATGCTCTAAATTGTCAAAATTGTATATGTTTTAAAAGTTTAAGAATTAAAATATAAAAATTAAAGAGATGACTAATGAAAAACTTTATTGACTGACGGATAAAACTAGATAATTTTTAAAATTATAGTACATATCTATTAATAGATTTTAAAAAAAAATTGATTGCTAAAATTTTAAAATTATAAAATTTTTTAAATTAATGTTAATTATTTAAAGTTAAAAAATAAAATAGTAAATATATTTAAAAAAGTATAGCTGAAATGCAATATTATTTTAGTTGTTGAGGAGTTAACAATTAATTAATATCTCCTCACAACAATTTTTCCAAATAAAATAGTAAATAGATTATATAACATTTCTATTAATAAAAAAAAAGATGGAGATTAATAAATACCATCCAATTTATGTGATTTTAATTTAATCTTTTAATAAAATTTTAACTATTAAATTTAGATTTAAGAATGGATATTATAAAATATATTAAATCATATTTAATAGAAACATATATTTCTAGTAATATATGTGGATTTAAGTGTCAACTTCAAAAAAAATTAATATAATCACCTAAAATCTGTTTAAGTTAATTTTGTTTGGAATTAGGTTAAAACACTAAATTGAAAACTAAAAAAAAAAATCAAGCAGATTAACTTGGATTGTCTTTTCCTTGATTCCAGTTATATATAGTTTAAAAATAATAAATAAAATTTAACAATTTAACCAAATATTATTTTATTCAGTTTCATGATTACGTTTAAATTTATAATGTTACTAACACTATATTTGGTTTAAATCTGTTAAAAATTCATTTTATTTATAAATGCATTTTATTTAAAATATATTTATAAATGAATTTTTATATTTAATTTGTTAAATAATAGTTATATAATTTATTTAAATAAAATTAATATTGTATTTCAAGCTGTAAATCTAGATTCTGTTTAACATGTTATTTTTCCAAAAATTATTTATATATTTTGAATTAAAATGTAAAATAAATAAACCTGTAAATTAAAAAAAAATTCATAACAAAATCTTAAAGGTATGTAATTAATTTGAAACTTTTATCAAATTTGGTAAAATTTAGTCAAGGAGAAATTTTATTTTATTTATTTAACACACCAAATTTAATGAGATAAAATTTCTTTTCAAAATTTTATTTTATTTAACGCACCAAATTTAAATTTGTAAATTAATTCTATAAAAATTTTTAAAAAATCATTTATACCTATAAATCATAATTAATTGAATTTTTCACAAAATTTTCGAGTAAAAAATGAATTGGAACCCATAGTATACAAATACTTTGAGAAAATTTCAAAAAATGACACGTTTAACCGGGCTTCTTTCTTTTATGATTCTGCACTTTTTATTTTTTCAGATTTGATTTTTATGATTTCAGTTTTGATATGTTTTTTTTTTTTTATCTTTCAAAAATGACCCAAGAAGAAAAGAAGAAGTGAAATAGGGAAGCCGATGATAGGATTGGTGTGTGGTACGTTAGTGTACTACCACTGTGCCTATTGGAAAGCCAGTCTCCTCTCTCTGCTTTCTGATGTTCTCATCGTTCTCCTCTGCTCTCTCGCTATTCTCGGCCTTCTTTTCCGTCAAATGAACATCTCATGCGTTGCCTTTCTTCTTTTTTATTAATTAATACTCTGTACCTTGCCTGGGATTGCGGATTCAAGCATGTTGAGTTAGAAGTAGATAGCAGGGTTGCTGTGGTTCTGGTGCAGCAATAGGACTCTCAGGTCTATAGGAACTCGCAGCTGGTTTGCTCAATTCATTCGTTGTTACAGCGTGATTGGGAGGTGAAGATTGTGCACATTTCCGGGAAGCCAACTATGCTGCACACTACATGGCCGAGTTTGTAAAGAGTTTGCATGTGTAGGAACTCATCATTTTGACAAACCCCCTACTGGTGTGATTCTTTGGCTAAAGCATGACAGATTGGGAGTGGGCCAAAACTGGGTGGTGGCGTTGCGTTTAGTTTAGGTTGTTGCCTCGTTCTTTATAAAAAAATAACATTAATATTTGTTCCTCTTCTAGAGTTCCTCGTAGATCCGCTTGAGTGGCAGATATCTCAGGACAATGCTAACACCATTGTCGCTTGGTTTGATAATACTATTGGTGATGCTGAGTCCATTTTGAGGGTTACCGCTACTGGCCATGACACCAGTGCCAGGGACAGGGACGGGGAGACGATTAGGAGGATGCCTTGGGGGAGCAGCTAGCCATCCAATTGAAATATATGGGATAGGAGCTGGAGCGGGGAAAGGCATTGGAGCCGGTACAGGGGCAGTCACAAAGAGTGGTTGAACACCATCTGGTGGGAGAATTTATGGCCAAATGGATGGTGCTGGCAATACACCAGTGGATGGAACTGGAGCCTAATGCTTGGGCACAGAATGTGTATATGGAAACTAGAATAGTTATATATATATATATATATTGAAAAGAGAATTAGGAGTGATCACTGTAGTGCAGGATATGATCACATACACACACATATATACATATATGTATATATATATATGTATATATATATATATGTATATATGTAACATCCACCTTTTTAGCATATGTATTTATGATGTATGAATTACACTTTATGCATAAGGGTTAGTAGACTTTATTTAAGTATAAAATTGGGTATAATTGTAGAGAGGGACCAAACTGAAAAAATTGGGTATGTGGGTGTATATGTATCTGTGTGTTGTGTAGAGAATTGGGAGGAAGAAGAGAACAGAGTTTTTAATAGATTTTGGTGAGGTTTTGATCTTGATCAAGCTAGCATTTGGGAGGCATTAGAAGTATTTTATATCATTGAAGCTTAATTGGTAAGTTTTTCTTATGTTATTGATTATTTTTTGTGGAGGTTAATTGGTTGTAAATTCAGATATGGGTTCCTTTATTTTTTAGTCCTTTTATTATTGCTCTAACTTGAGCTATAGAACTCTAATTTGAGTATGGTTGGACTCTTTAGAAACTTCAGAGAGTTCTCTACAACTCTCAAGTTTTGAGTTTGAGCTAAATTTGTAGTTAAATTAGTTAAATTAGACCAGATATTTTGTTGCTTATTCTGTCATATTGTGTGCCCTGTTATTTCTTAAATTATCATAATTAATTCTCTATATGTGATAATTGGGTGAATTCAGTTGGTATTGAAAGTAAACTCATGTAGGTAGAGTTTGTATGAATTTGGTAATCATTAGATATGTATGTGATTTTTCTGAGCATTATGAATTTCATACAAAAAAATAGACCAACAGTAGGATATAGGCTGGTTTGTAAATTTTCTTATGTGATGGTTATATAGTGATATTTAGAGTTGTAGAACTCCAAATTATGCAAGGTTAGATGCTATAAAAACTTCAAAGTATCTCTACAACTTTGGTGTTTTAAGTGCGAGCTGATTTTTCTATTAAAGTTGACTGGCAGGGCTCGACATTTTTATGCTCAGTCTGTTAACTCTGTTTTACTCGGGTTTAATTAAAAATTCATAATTAATTTCACACACATCCAAATTGAGTAATTCTAATTGAGATTTGAAGTAGACTCATATGTCTAGTATCAATATTATTTTCATGATTTTTGGACTTATGTGTGAATTATTTGGACACATTGAACTTTGAGCATCTAGTTACCCTTTTGTGATTTTAGGGTGAATTGATATTATTGCTTGTTGAAATTGGCACATGATTATGTGTAGGAGTTGATAGAGCTAGAGGAAAGGATATTCAATAGAGGAAGCTTTTATTTAAGAAGGAGTTGAAGACTTGAGGTAAGTAATTATTAATTTAATGCTTACATGTATGGATTTTCAAGTAACTATACTTATTAAATTATGTTGATGGTATATGCCACTTAAGTGGCAAGAAAGATATATATATATATATATATGAATAGTATATGATTGGTTTATTTTTAGTATACTTTTGCTATACTTTTGGTTTATAATTTGTTATAATTATGAGAATATGTTGTTGTGGAAAAGCATGATGAATATATTTAGATTGTTGTGAGACCATTGAATGGTTAATTGAGAAAGTGTTGTGGTGAATTATGAAAGATACCACATAAATGTTGAATTATGAAAGCCACTTAAGGTGGTATGGTTTGAACATGAATTATTATGAAAATGATGAGATATATGCATATGGCATGATGTGAGGAATGTGAGGAAAATGTGTGTGTGTGGAGATTGAGCTCCATGATCTGAGACTGAGCTAGGCAGAGAGTCTCAGATGTGGCAATTCATATAATATATATATATATACATGTGAGATCTGAGACTGAGCTGGACGGAGAGTCTCAGGAATGGCCACGGGTATATAAATAAAAATAAAAATATGCAAAAGAAAAAGAAAAAGAAAAAAAATAGAAAAAGTGAGATTTGTGTGAAACGTGTGTGACGTATGTTGAGAGCTCCGGCCGGATACTAACTTGTATAAATATGCATTGTTGCACCATATTTTCATATATGTTGAGCACCATATTTGCATACATATTGAATGAGGGAATTATGTTTATGGATTACTTGAAATGGATGATTGGTGTTGAAGGTGATTGTGATGATTATGGTGGGGTGTAGATAATGAATTATTTGCAGGTTGCTGATGTTATATTTTTGGGAAATTGTTGTGAATTAGTTGGATAATTGTAGAAATGAGCTATCAGGAGGTAGACACGGGCGTGTCCCAAACCGTGTGTCGAGACACGGGTTGAGAAACGGGCGTGTCCCCAGCCGTATGTGAGTACACGGTTTGTTTTGGACTAAGACATGGCCGTGTATAAATGCAACATTTAAACCCGAGAGGAACACGGGCCGAGATATGGGCGTGTCTCGAGCCGTATGTCAAGATACGGCCTATTTTAAGTAAGGACATGGTTGTGTTATATGTGGCATTTTTGTATCCGAGAGCTACACGGTCTAGTACACAGGCGTGTATATAGCCGTGTATGACATTATAAGTTTGTACATTCTGGACTGAGAGACACACGGGCAAGAACACGGTCGTGTTCATAGTCGTGTGTATGAATGTGTTTGGAACCGAGGAGCACACGGGTTGAGACACGGGCATGTCTCAGACCGTGTAGACCAAAGTTCACTTATTTTCAATTTTATATTAAATTAATTAGTTCTTGAGAAGAACTATATGTATGCTTATATTAATAATTGCTTATTGAGTCGCAAGCTCATTCCTTTGCAATTGTGGTTCTTAGGACATAGTTAGATCGATTTGAGGTGTGCCTGTAGAGAGCTCAGGTAGGTCCGAGGTAAGCTTAGTGAAACTATTTCCATCCTCATCATCATGGCATTTGAGTAATTTTGTAACTAAGTTTATATGGATATTTTAACATTATGTAATATATATGTTAAGTATTTTCAATGTATCAAACAAGAGTTTTACATATATATATATATATATATATATATATATATATACATATCTTTTATAAAAAAAATTACTTGCCACGAGTATGATCCTTATTGTGGACACTTGTATGTGGTACTTTAAAGGTACTACATTAAGTGGTATCAGAGCAAATATTAGATTTCCTCAGGACACGAAAATAGGATGCATTTATGACATATCATGTATAAGTCATTAATGACATATAGTTGATATGCATTGCATATGACAGGATGGAAGGACACCGAGCTCAACCCATCAGTCCAAGTGAGTCCGTAGAGATTATTTATGGACAAATATATATTGATATTTTATATGATCTTGAATAAATTTCTATTTATATCCCCTCCATAATATGCATGTTCTTGTATATTAGTGAATTAATTAGAAGATGAGAATAATGAGTTAAGAGCAAGTGGATAGCATTATTGATGCAGAACTATGAAAAGATAAGAGAGCAAGGTGCAAAGGTTTTTACAGTCTTAGTAATTTTGCCATAGAAGGGGAATGGTTATATAGTGCGGAAAGAATTCTAGAGTAAAGTAATAAGTACTGATAAAAGGAGAATTAGTTATGCAGTGTCATTGTTTGAGCAAGATATGTGATATGATATGAAATAAATATATAGATTAAATGAGTGTGCCTTTTTGAATTATAAATGACATATTATATTGATGTGAAGATTAATGTGAATGTATTATGATCTTGGTAATGCTCATGTATTACCAATAATAGTATTTTGGTGAGGCTCGGTTAAATATAATTGTAGTGTGGTGGATAACTGAGCCCTAATTGAGATTGTTATAGAAGTGTAGTTGTTCTATTGCAGGATTGGCCCTACTTTAGTAGGGAGATGTCTATATTTTAGGGGAGGTTCTGCCACATTTTCGACAGATTCCTCGTAAATTGTACTTTTATTGTTAGGTTTCTATGATAAAGGCTTATGTGAAATAGATGAGTTATGATCTATAGGTTGTGATATGAAATATTTATGATGGTATATGTATGATACAAGTGAAATACTAATTAAATACCATTTGAGGTTAATGTATGCTTTATAAAATTGTAAACTATGGGAAAAATATATAACAGAGAATATAGAAGAGTTAAAAGTCAATAAGGCACTTGTAAATTTTTGAGCAGTGCATCAGTTTTAATATATGTGTAATAGTTGTGATAGAATCTATCCGGATTTTGGGTCTTAGACTTGATGTCTGCTACTAGTGCAGTAAGCAGAGCATTTTTTTAGAGATTATTTATTGAAGGAACTGTTGAAAGGTTTTAGCTAATTAAACAGTAGTAAACCAAGTGGAAGCTAAGAGAGTAAGGAAAAAGGAATTTGGTATTGCAAAACAATTTGGACTTGATGATCATTTATATGAGTATACGTTATGTATATATGGCACATTTGCAGTATTAAGGACATAGTATTTATATTTCAATGCCTATTGGAATGTTGTGATAGTAAATTTGGTGATGAGATTTTATTTTAAGATAGTAGAATAATATGACTAATATGCAGAATACAATAGTCATTAAATTAGGAAGAATCATAGTATTATTTCAGGAATTGATTAGGTATGGATATTTGGAGACAGAGGAAGATAGAGTTAGTGATTAAAGAGAGATTAGTTATGCATGCTAGTTGGACTTAAGCTGTAATGATATAATCTGTGATTGAAGACGAGTAAGAAGTATTTAGATGATATTGTAATTCAATGAAAGTTGATTTAAGGGTGGTAGGTGGACTCATAATTGAAGAATTTTCTAAATTTGTAACTAGAGAGAATTATTGAGATTCTTATTAGAACCAGATTTTAAATTTAGATTATATTAAGGGTAGTTTTTAAAAATTGATGGCACCATACAGAAAATTATTAAGAGAGTTAAAGAGGTAAACCAATGGGTAAGGTGAGTCATTCACTATGGAGGTGTTAGTTTAGCTTAACAAAGAAAGATGATGATGTATGATTACATGTTGTTGATAAAAAACTGTGCATATTTATTTGATTTTAACTATAATTGTTTTTTATATGAATTGGGATGAGCATGAAGCTTATTTACCGATACTGAGGGATTGATAAAGATTAGTTCAAGATGAAGTATCGGAATTACTTTTGCACCTAAGAATAGATTTGAAATAGAATTACTGCATCCATATTGATTACTTGGTACACATCAATAGAATTGGCATAATTTCAAAAGGTAGACTATTAGAGGGAATAATTCTTCATGAGGGGTATCAATTCAGTCTGTAAGAGAAAAGAATAGTAGTATGAGGTTAGGTAATAATTACAAGCAATCGAACAGTATTTTAATGAAGAATAATTATCAGTAATTGAGAAATGATAGGTGCTTGATTAATTGAGAGATGCAATGATATTTTTGAAGATAGATATGGAAATGAGATATTGACAATTTTGAATGATAAAACATGTCATTTTCAAATATGGTATACAAACTGGAAATGAATGGTATGAAATTGTGATTATGTCATTTGAATTGATTGGTATACTAGATGCACCTATGTCATTAATAAGCGAAATTCTTCTATAGTATTTTAGTAAGTAGTTATTAAATATAATGTATGAGACACAATAGATGATTAATGTTGTTCATAGAAGGTTAATATTGTTTGATGTATTAAAACTGGTACATGAGTGTTATATTTGTGTAATATGCTGAGTGAATATAACATGGGCTTGGCCATATTCTTATGACATCCATGTTCAGATATACATATAGATAAGTATGATTTTTGAGTTGTGATGTGGATGTATGATGGTATATTATTTTGTTATATGTTCAGTTCTGGAAGGAGATTGAAAATATTCAATATGATAAATATATTGATTGGCTTTATGACCATCGACTCTGTGAAATTAATTAAGTCGATTGGCTTTGTGACTATCGACCATATGAAATGTTGATAAGTTGATTGGCTAAATGTCCATCAACAAGTTAAATAATACCACACAATGAGAATAAAATGTGAAGTATGAATTTTTACATTATGTGAATCATTACGAGGTGTTATTCTATTGTTGAGATGAATACAAATATTAAATATAGTATTGAGATTTGAAATTTATGTGATGTATACTCAATTGTATATTGATTATATTTATATTTTACTAGTATGAAATTGATGATTGAGAGTTATAGAGACTATGGAAGGATGATATAGATGTTTGAGACTCATGATTTATTAAATACCATGCAATTGTGAATAAATTGAATTGATATTCTGAAGTATGTTTTTGGAGTGTCTCTAAGTTGCTTTAAATCTCATTTGAGTGTGGAAAAGTTTGTATAGCTTTAAGAAGGCTAAATAGGGAATTTTAAGATTTAGAAGGAAAGGAAATTTAGTCCGAAATATATGGACAGTATGAATTGTATAGAAGGTGGACCATTGGCATATAAATTGGAATTTTCCAAGGAAATTGTTATCTATTCATGATGTATTCCACGTGTTTATACTAAAATGGTATAAATAGAATCCTAATTATGTGATATAAAAGCTTAAGATAGAGATTTTTTTAAAAAATAACATATATAGAAGAATCGATAGAAATTGTAGATCGAAAGGTAAAGCAATTGAGGAATAAAGAGATTCTAATAGTAAAGGTGAGGTGAAGTAATTGTTCACCTAAAGAAGCAACATGGAAAGTAGAAAAACTAATGAAGTAGAAATAACCATATTTGTTCTCGGAAGATCGTGAGTAATTAATTTCGGGGATGAAATTTTCTTTAAGGAGGGGAGAAATGTAACACCCGCCTTTTTAGTATACGTATTTATGACGTATGAATTACATTTTATGCATAAGGGTTAGTAGACTTTATTTAAGTATAAAATTAGGTATAATTGTAGAGAGGGACCAAATTGAAAAGAAAGTTTAGAGTTAATTGTTATAATAGAAAGTTTGGGGCTATTGTGTAATTGCCCTATCTCATTAAGGAGCTAGGGAGTAATTGATAGGATATTTAGTTATTATTATTATTATTATTATTATTATTATTATTATTATTATTTATAATTATTCATTATTAGAGGGAGGACTTTTGGGAGGCCAAATGGAGGCATGTGATTGGTTAGGTGTGTGGGTGTATATATATGTGTGTGTTGTGTGTATTTTGTGTAGAGAATTGGGAGGAAGAAGATAAGAGAGTTTTTGAGAAATTTTAGTGAGGTTTTGATCTTGATCAAGCTAGCATTTGGGAGGCATTAGAAGTATTTTATATCATTGAAGCTTAATTGGTAAGTTTTTCTTATGTTATTAATTGTTTTTGGTGGAGGTTAGTTGGTTGTAAATTCAGGTATGGGTTCCTCTGTTTTTCAGTCCTTTTGTTATTGCTCTAACTTGAGCTACAAAGCTCTGATTTGAGCATGGTTAGATTCTCTAAAAACTTTATAGAGTTCTCTACAACTCTCAAGTTTTGAGTTTGAGCCAAATCTGCTGCTAAGTTAGTCAAATTAGACCAGACATTTTATTGCTCACTCTATCATATTGTATGACCTGTTATTGTTTAAATTTTTATAATTAATTCTCTACATATAATAATTTATTGAATTTAGTTGATATTGAAAGTAGACTCATGTAGGTAGAGTCTGCATTAATTTAGTAATCATTGGATGTGTATATGATTTTTGTGAGCATCATGAATTTCATGCATAAAACAGACCAACAATAGGATATAGGATGGTTTGTGAATTTTCTTGTGTGATGGTTATATAGTGATATTTAGAGTTATGGAACTCCAAATTAATCAAAGTCAGATGCTATAAAAACTTTAGAGTATCCTCTACAACTTTTGTGTTTTGTGCCAGAGCTGATTTTGCTGTTAAGGTCGACTGGCAGGGCTTGACATTTTTGAGCTCATGCTATAAACTCTGTTTTGCTTAGGTTTGATCAAAAATCCATAATTAATTCCATACATATCCAAATTGAGTGATTCTACTTAAAATTTGAAGTGGACTCATATGTCTAGCTTCAGTAATATTTTTATAATTTTTGGACTTATGTGTGAATTATTTAGATACATTGAACTTTAAGTATCTAGCTGCCCTTTTGTGATGTTAGGGTGAATTGCTATGCTGATTTATTTAAATTGGCACATGATTGTCTGTAGGAATTGATAGAGCTGGAGGAGACCTTATTCAATAGGGGGAACTTTTATTTAAGAAGGAGTTGAAGGCTTGAGGTAAGTAATTATTAATTTAATACTTACATGTAGTGATTTTCAAGTAACTATAGTTATTTAACTATATTAATTTGTGTATGCCATTTAAGTGGCAAGATTGTTGAGCATAATATATAAATAAATATATATGAATATGTTGTTTTGAGAAAGCATGATGAAAATATGTATATTTATATTATTGATGAGAATATGAATTGGTTGATTAAGAATGTGTTGTGATACATTATGAATACTGGCACTTGTGAAGTGCAAGCCACTTGGTGTGGTATAATATATATGTATTGTTGTGAGAAAGGTGAATTATGATTCACGATGAGAAAATGAAAAGAATGTTGAATTGTGATGAT
>CATIWO010035768.1:0-24680 GCA_949673435.1 Macaranga tanarius
CTTCTTGCACCTATCAAGAACTTTAGAAAGATTTTCTAGACAATTGGCAAAGTTAGATCCATAAACACTAAAGTCATTCATGAATACCTCAATACAATCATCTATTAAATTACTAAATATTGAAATCATGCATCTTTGGAACGTAAAGGGAGCATTGCATAAGCCAAAAGGCATACGCCTAAAAGCAAAAGTACCATATGGACAAGTAAAAGTAGTCTTAGCTTGGTCTTCGGGATGAATAGGAATTTGATAAAATCCATTAAACCCATCAAGATAACAAAAATATGAAAACTTTACTAATCTCTCTATAACTTGATCAATAAAAAGTAATAGAAAATGATCTTTCCTAGTTACTTTGTTTAATTTCCTACAATCAATACATATACGCCAACCCGTGATAGTCCTAGTAGGCACTAAGTCATTATGTTCATTTTGTACAACGGTTAAGCCTCCCTTTTTAGGAATAACTTGAATGGGGCTTACCCATTTGCTATCACTAATGGAATATATGATTCCATTGTCAAGCAATTTAATCACTTCCTTTCTAACCACTTCTTTAAGAGTAGGATTTAGCCTCCTTTGAGTTCTATAGTTGGTTTAGCATTATCCTCTAAAATGATTCTATACATACAAATAGTTGGGCTTAGTCCTTTTAAATTATTAATTGAATATCCTATTACACCTTTATGTTTATTCAAAACATCATATAAAGCATTTACTTTATCTTTAGGTAATAAAGAATTAACAATAAAAGGAAAATGAGAATTAGAATTGAGAAATGTGTACTTTAGAGTGGAAGGCAAAGGTTTTAGCTCCAAGTTGGGTGCTTCACTTGGTGAGGAAGGCTTAGGATCGTCCTCCTTCCTTAGTGGCTCATATCTTTGATACCCATAAAGATAAGTATATGGAGTTGATTCCAACATTCTTACATAAGCTACAACCTCCTTATTGGAACATTTCTCGTCAGCCCCTTCTGATATAGAGATCACCAAATGGTCCTTACCTACATACTCATATACAACATCATTTACACATTCATCAATTATATCAAGTGAATTTTTCCTTTCACAAACTTCAATTGGTTAAGTTGTCTTAATCATTTTGAAGACATTAAAAACTATGGTCTCATCATTCACTTCCACCTTAATTTTGCCATTTTTTATGTCAATGACCACCCCCGCAGTCACTAAAAATGGTCTCCCTAACAATATAGGAATTTCGAGGTCCTCCTCTATATCCATCACTACAAAATCTGTAGGAATAATAAACTTACCCGCTTTGGTGGGTACATTCTCAAGCACACCTAGTGGATATTTAATTGAATCTGCCATGGAAAGACACATGATAGTAGGCTTCAAATCACCTACATCTATCTTCTCATAAATAGAATAAGGCATTAAACTCACACTTGCACCTACATCATATAAAGCTTTATTAAATGTAATATCAACAATCCTATAAGGAATAGTAAATAAACCTCGATCTTTGAGTTTCGGTGAAGTCCTTGTGAACATTGCCTTAGACTTTTTAACAAGTGAAACTAGCCCATACTCTTCCATCTTACCTTTATGATTAACAAAGTCCTTCAAAAATTTACCCCAAGAGGGCATATCTCTAATGGCATCTATAAAAGGTATAGTAATGATTATGTCTTTCATATGATCAAGAAAAGTACTAACTTTCTTATCAAGATTACGCCTTATGAACCTTTATGGGAAAGGTAAGGTTCTAAGGTCAACCTTTAGCTCTCCTTGCTTCTTTGATTCTTCATGATTATTCTTCTCTTCCACTCCACACTTATCATCCTTTGTACCCTTCACACCATCATCAATTTTCAAATCCACCACACCCTCATCATCATCCTCATTTACCATCTTCTTCTTACTTGATGAAGTACCTCCAACTTCCTTACCACTTCTCAAGTTTATGACTTGACAAGATTCTTTAGGCTGAAATTCAGGTTGAGTAGGTAGTCTTCCTAAAGATTGAGGGGTTGAAGAGGCTTGTTGAACAATTTGGTTTTCAAGGATTCTATTGTGGGAAACAAGTTGATTAATTTTTGCATTGAGTTACTTGAATTGGTCCTCATGTTGTTTATTGGTGGTTGATTGTTAGTTTATGAATTGCTCCATAAGACCTTCTAAGTTAAACGTTGGTAGTGGTTGTGGATTAAAATAAGGATGATTTGGTTTCATAAGAAAACCGGGTGGATTTTGTGGTTTGGCAAAATTTTGGTTAAATGGATGGTTTAATTGAGAGGATGGATTTGACCAAGAAAATTCGGGATGGTTTCTCCATTAAGGGTTATATGTGTTTGAATTCAGGCCCCCTCTTTGGTTGAAATCTCCTTGTATAAAACTAACATCCTCATTAGCATTAGAATTCATATTGCATTGAGAATATGAATGAGATCCTCTATAAAGCTCACAAGCAACATTAGCATTATGAATAGAATTAACTTGAGATTTACTTACCAACTTGGTGAGAGCATCTACTTTAGCACTCAATAAGTTGATGGTGTCAAGCTCCAAAACTCCTCTTGCTTTTACCATTGTTAGATCATCACCCATGTATCCTTGAGATGCAAGCTCTTCAAGTAGAATAACAGCCTCCTTAGCCATTTTAACCATTCATTTCCCACTAGAGGCTGGATTGACAATATTTCCACTCTTATCCATTAACCCATTGTTGGAAAATTTGAGGGATCATCCAATCGAGCAAGCCATGGTGTGGGCATTGCCTTTGAAGCTCCTTGAATCTCTCTCGAGCTGCATAGATTGTCTCACTTCAATTTTGCTTAAAAGTGGTAATCTCATTGTGAAACTTGGCAATCTTTTATGGTGGAAAGTACTTGTAAAGAAATGCTTGCTTTAATTGGTCCCAAGTTGTGATTGATTCACTAAGCAAACTAGCAAGCCAAAGTTGTGCCTTTTCCTTGACTGAAAATGGGAAAATCCTAAGCCTTATCACGTCATCCGTCACTCTATTAATCTTGAAGATAGCACACACATTGAGAAAAGTCAATATATGAGCATATGGATCCTCTCTTTGTAGACCTCCAAACTGATTGTTTTGCACCATTTGTATGATGCTTAGTTTAATTTCAAAGTTATTGTTAGCTATTGATGGAGCCACAATTCCTCCAAAATTATCCGTTATATAGGGCATGGCAAAATTGCCCAAAGTATGTCTCTCCGGTTCCGTTATAGTGTCCAAATTTTGTTGATTCACTCTTCTTTGCCTTTGTTCCCTGCGTAAAGCACGTAAAGTGAGCTCAATTTCGGGATCAAAATGTAAAATATCACTAGCACTTCTACTAAGTCCCATTATAAAAATAATCAAAATCAAACAATAAACGAAACAAAATCTTATAAAATTAAAAATAACAAAAATAAAATAAAGGCCTAAAACAACCTTTCTCTACCCTAAGTTAATAAAAATTATATACAAATTCCCCCGCAACGGCGTAAAAATTTGATGTAGGTCAAATTATAATACCCTAGTCTCTAAGACTAAGTATAGAATAAGTAGGGTGTCGAACAATTAAGAATTTAGAGTAGTTTTATATTAACCAGATAGATAGTTAGATGGATAGGCAAACAATAATGGTAAAAATGTTGATTTATTCTAATTATTCTAAATAATTACTAACTATGCTAATTAATCTAATTATTCTAATATCATGTTCAAATAGGGTTCATTAGAACTATAATTTGGAATTTATTAAGAATTACAAGAAATAAACAAATGATTATATAAAATAATTATAAAATATGGTATAAGTTCTAAAAGAAATTCTTATTGTCAATTAGACCTAAAATCCTTAAGAGCAACTCTCATTGTCAATAAAAGGTAATTTCATTTAGAGTCTACAAGCACTCTCCTGACAATGTAGAGATAAACAAAATCCATTTAATTACTATGCAAGGTTTATAATTTTTAATCCTTTAAATAGAAATCCTTATCTCCAAGTGATTTCATAACCTTTAACGAATTCAATTATATTTTCCACCAAAATGCACTAACTCTCACTGCATATACTTTGATTAACAAGTCATATATGGTGGCCAATCATACACAACATATTTAAACTCACAATTGAAATTAAATCATTTATATAACATAAAATAAAAGATGTAATTCATTGATTCATTCTTCTTTGCAATTCTAACAAATAATGGCTTAGCCAATATACATATTAAACACAAAACAATAACAAAAAGGTATAATAAACATCAAGTACTAATAAAGAGAAAGATAGAATTTGAATGTAGATAGCCTTGTTGATGTATCCTTAACTTGCTTGAATGATCTTCTTTTGATACTTTGAATTGCACTAATAATACTAACTAAACAAAGATAATACTTAAAATAAAACAACAAAGTGTTTTTTGATATGTAATTATGCCTAAAATGCAGCCAATACATGTATTTATAGGCCTTCTAAACATCCCAATTCGTACACTTTCGAAGAGGGGTCAAAATTGAAAGGCTGCAAAAAAAAGGTGCCTAAGTGTGCCGAGTCGGGTGTGAGTCGGCATGCCTGCCCTCTATTATGACTCAGCATGCCTGCCCTCTATTACGACTCGACATAGATGGATGACTCGGCATGAGGCTGGAAGTTAAGGCTCGAGTCGGTACCAGCGGATGGGATAAGTCGGTAGGAGTGGGCAAGTCGGCACAACTGCTTGCTGTCACGAGTCAGCATGGGCGGAATGAGTCGGCATGCCTCCTGAATTACTTCCTTTGACTTTTTGAACACCAAACTTCATTCTATTGCACTCCAAAGCAACTTTAAGCTTGAGATTAGTCCAAAAATATAAATAACATAAAAGCATACAAAAACACACAACTAACAATAATAACATAAAAATTAAACACAATGCAAATGCAAATTAATTAAAAAGTCAACAAAATGATCCTAAATTACTATGGTATTTTGTATACTATCAGGGTTGTGATCAGAGTTTAGCTTCGGAACAAGTTCAACTACTGCTTGATCAAATATAATTTGCCACCTGTCATTACATAATGCCCTGTCCAGTCTTGCACTAGAAAAAGTGTCCACTGAACCACCTCGGCTCTAAGTATAGGAAGGGCCTATAAATCTCAAATCAATTAAATTATTATAAAATTCCAGTATGTGAACCCAATACTACAAAATACATTAAACTTGGCATCTTTATTGACTTCCCCTAGAGAAATAACTGCATTAAAATACTAGCCACCAGCCATGGATCTAAATTTCCACTCACTTGACTCGATAGATCTCTCCACAAAAATTTACGTAGCCCCGTATCAGGGCTTCCATAAATAAATGATAATAGCCAGTCTTTACCACAACCCCATTGAACTTTGGAGTGAATAAATTAAGGGTGCGTAGCTAAGATTTCTAACTGAACCCGATCTTACCATAGAATGCAAATGCCTCTACTAAACCCCAGAGCCTCAACCCTGACCCATCTATTAAACCTAAAATTTGGCAAATAGCATCGGCTCGTGTCTGCAAACCCTAGGCTTTAAAAGCCCCACTACTATCGAATTATACCTTTTAACAAGCTCCTTGAACAAATAAGCAAAATCCTTCGACACTGCTCTTTGACAATTCCAAATAATAATGGACATTAATAATAGATAATCAAAAAAGAAAAAAATAGGGCATGCACTCCAGGCAACGTTAATGCCCCGATCATCTATCATGACCCATCACTTGGTCTTGCTATAGAATTATAAGTTCATCACCTGTCTTATTTGCTAATCCCTTTATGTAAATGTTAGAATTAGTCATTCATGAATGCTTACCCGACCCTTTCACACCTACTGAAGGAGGGTCTTGTTGGGTTCCGGGTCACAATCACATAGCAGAAAATAAAAATTTCGACCCTAAATACCCCCACCAAGATTTAAGTAGTTTGATTAAATCAATTAAAACTGAGTTTAGAATCTTACCAAGACGAGTTCAAAGGCAAGATTGTAGGAAAGAAGAGAAGAGGTTCACTCTGGTGACACCCTACCTCGAGCCTTTCATTGTCTTCTATCGGAATATAGATGTAACTAAAGAGCAACATCTTCTACCGGTATCCACATGAACAGAACATCTAAAATGAAGCTGGTGTGCTAGCACCTTTTTCTCAATTTTTCTCTCTATGTTTATTTCTCAAAGAATATGTGAATAATGAATGTGCAGAGATTCATACCCTATATATGATATATATAAATATATATATATATATATATATTCATATCAATTAGGGTTTGAAGAGTCCTACTCAAATACCAAAACACCTTTTGGTTTATTATCATTATCTTTATTTCCATATTTAAATATATAAATATTCAAAACTATTTTAGATATATATATATATTTCTTTTAAATTTAATTATGGTAACTATTACCATAAATAAATTTTGACTATTTACACATATGAGTAATAACTTACCTAATTGGGCTAATAAGCCCAATATCAATTTTGGGTTGTTCTATGTGTGTGATCCTGTAGGTTCACACAACGTCGGCAATGGGCCTCCAATCCCATTGGTAGCCTATAAGTCATAAGTAGCCTCTAGCAAGACATTATGATTATCCAAGTCATGTGAAGGTCAGTAATCCGATACAACCTATTTAACAACAATATTACAATCCTTTTGTACATGATATCTTAAATTGAACATAGAGCATAGTTTATGTCATCCTTAATAATTCAATTATTTCTCGATCTCAATTAGACTAAAATTGATAACTCCTTATCGATTGATTTCAAGCACGACCATGCATTTACATTTAGTCTAATTTATCAAAGGGCCCATAGATATCTTCCTCATAATTAGTAAGGGAAAAATTCCTTCTTGATCACTCATACTCCTCACATGATTCATTTTATATCCAATCACAATCTATTACATCATCCTATTAAAGATAACATTAGAATGTGTCAAAATATAAAACTCATCATGCAGGACTCTATGATGATCTCAGGTCAGAAAACTACAATAACATCATTGTGATGAGAATAACTTACGATAATTATCCATGTAGTATTCTCATAGTGGGTCAATCTAGTACATCCTTTGTACCTATGACTTGACTTTGTATCTCGTATATATGATCAGTAAAACATAATCATCAGTCAACCTCATACTAGTCCTTATTCATTATTTTTCCACAATAATAACTGACTAGATGATTTAGAATATAACCTATTTGCCATCTAAGAGTTTTACTATCAAGTCACACACTTGATGATCTCAGACAGAATTAAACATTCATAGAATTTAACAGAGTCAATATGATAAAATGCCTCTTTATTGTAATGATGCAAAATAGATAAAGTCACAATATAGCCATAATACTATAGGCCTAGGGCACATCACTAATAGGTCTTGGTGATGTTCTCTATTATAGGGTGATAGGAGCAGTGAACTATTCTTCATAGCCAATTCTGGTGGCTCATTACTCATTACCCTTCTAGATACTTCCCTCGACCCCTTCTATCCTATAACTACTATATGTTCATGAGCTGCTACCACCTTATTCACCCTTTATTGCTCCTAAAGGCATTCTTCATAACTTCTGATTTCTACCTGTCTATCTTAGTGATAATGTGTTTACCGTTCAGAACCTGTATATTCCTACTGCTTAATGGGTCGAAAATTAGATTCTGAATGACTTTTACTGGTCTAGCTTGTCTTTAGACTTGTACATTGGGCCTACGCCCTCTCTCTCAGCCCGACATCCTATTAGAAACTCTATTATTAATTCTATTAATGACCTCAATATTGAAAGCTCCAGCATTATCCTCAAGTTGACCTTCTATATTAGAATTGGCCTCAAACCTTAGAATCTTAAATCTTGACTACTGGTCACTCATTTTAGAAATGCATCCACCCTCTATGGTATTCCTCAAACCCCTACCTTATCCCTTTCCTTTCTTAACCTTCTCTTTTTGGTTATTTCCTTTATGATTTTTCTATTTTGCCAGCATTCGTGGCCAAAATAGAGATATTACCTCATAAACTAGAAAGAATCTCTTAAAAATACAATTCTATCATAGTATATCCATAATCATATAACCTAAATATGTCCGGATGGCAAGAAACATTCTTGATATAATAATATCTTATAGATATAAAATATCAGTACTACATCACTATCACAACAAAATAAAATATATACAACACATTTACAAATATAAGAGTACTAGATGCCAAGAAAAATAACTTAATACATTAGTATCTATGCCCAAGACATCTCTCTCTCTGAGTTGGGTCACGTACTGACAATCTGGTGGTGGTGGAAATAAAGCTCTAGTCCTAAGCCATACCCTCTCAACCTCACTAGCCTATATGCTTAAAAAGAATCTCTTAATAAAAGCACAAAGGGTGTCTAATGGCCTCTAGCAAATAGCCAAAAAGGTGCAGGTAGCTATCACTGCATCACACCCATGTGAGGGTAACCTGGACGTCAATGGAGGTGGTGTAGAAGACACGAAAGGTGGTGCATATGCTATCGAGATGCGCCTTCTGTATGGCTGACAAGCAGACCTCAGCTCCAATGGGTTGTACCATCACTCTAAAAATAAACTCAGCAACCGAATCATGAGAAACTATGTATCTAACTAGTGTCTCCGCTTCTGTGACCTCACAAACCATAGTCGCCCATTGCATGACCATCTTCTAGTATACTAGTGGCTAACCTAAGCTGAAATTATTTTTAAAATATAACGGTGAGTAATTTCATAGGAAATTACCAAGTGAGCAGCTGATAAAATATTTAACATGACAACTATATCCATAATACGGCTTACTTAAAGTATAAACATTAATTTGAAGCTATTAAACTTTGTATCTGTACACTAGTACCAAAATACCATTTAAAATGGAAACATATCATTGATTATAAAGCATTTGACCAACAGTTCTAATCTCATGAGAACTAGTTAAAGAAATTCATAAATAATCATATAATAAATGCATAACAATCGTTATATAGACATTTCCATTATAACATTCATATATATATATATATATATACACACACACACACACACACAAAATACTCAAAATTTAAATTATAAAGTAATTTCTCAAGTATTTTAATAAGAACTAATTCCACATGAGAGAAAATAAAAAAATAAATACATAAATAAATAAATAAATAATCACACGTTTGCATGAATAGTCACATGTAGTACAATTGTTCTATTGCTCTAACATTCATCAATTAATTGAAATAGTAATACGTTCACTAAAGATTTTCAAGTTCACCACACTATACTGTTATTGAATTTTTCAAAGTAACTAAATTAATTGCTAGAATATTGTAGTAACTTTCTTTTCATTATAAATAATTTACATTCTTTGGCTTACAGCCTTGTTTTCATATAGTTTGCGAATTCAATATGTTTTAACTTATAAATTATCATTAATCTTATAACTGAATTCCTAGCCTTTCTAGCATAAGGTCATATATAAATAAATATCTCTCCTTACAATACTCAAATCACTCTCTCCAAGGCCCTCTCTGGCCTGTCCACATAATCATATCAAAGAACCTCGTATGTATACGGTTTAATCACAAGGATTCGCCCCAAAGGCACATTTGAATCCCTGCACTCTCCCAAAGACTGTCTAAATATTGAGTGGCCAACTCATCTTTCCCAACTTATCTCATGCTCATATATATATATATATATGTATCTCACTTATCCATATATTAATCAATATAATGCTCATATATTATTTACATTAATTACACAGTATAGATATATTATTCCAACATTCATTTCTTATTAGTTCATAAAATTTCTGAAATTTGATTAGTTTGCTTCAAAGAATTTAGTCTCTTTGTCTGAGACTCATAACTACACGGCATTCACATGTCTTATGATTTGTTTTAATTCAAATTCTAACATTAATGTACCAAGTTTATGAATTTCAGTAGTTTTTTCACATCCTAATTGTTCATGTATGATATTCCAAGGTTCAGTTCAATATTATAATCCAAATTCTTCAATTTCAGGCAAAAATAATGTGCAAACTAACTACAGAGGTGTCTCCTTTGTATAGAAGCGCCACATTACTGTTATAGAGGCATCGCCTTTGTACAAAGGTGAGGGCCTCTATTGAGGCATCGCCTTAACTTGATGAGGCGCCTCCTCATTGGTGATCCATCAAAAACACTACAGTAGCAGATGTTTAATGAAGTTTCAACTCAAAATACTAATTTGTTATACTAATTGTTAACATACACAACTATAATACATTCCTACACCATCAGGCACTCTAAAAGCATCAAGATTCAGTCAAGATCTATAAGTATTTTACCCCAAACTTAACAATTTTAATCCAAGTTTTCCAATAAAAAGTTAAAAGCAAATGATAAAATAAGCCCACTCACTTGTATTGATGATCAAATTCGAACTTCTTTGATGTTTCTAGAACCCTAGCTGTAGTAGTCCGAGTTTTCTTCTCATTCTCTTCTCTTTTTTCTCTTCTTCCTTTCTCTTATTCTTATTCTTCTTCTTCCTTCTCTTTTCTTCTTTCTCCTGCAGAACCAACCACTCTACTATCCTTTTTCCACTTTAGTCCTTTATTTTCTCACTCTTTCTCTCTAAATTCTTAAATTTTATCTCTTTTCACTTAAACCTTCATTTCCTTTCAAATTCATCCAAATTCTATTACTTAAATTTATTCATATTATTCTTAATTATTACTCATCAGACTCTCACAAAAATAAATAAAATTATCTTCTAACAATATCAATTTAATACAAGAAAATCAAATTCTTAATTATCATTTAATTACATAAAAATATCTTCCAAGGACACATATGTTACAATTCTCCCCTTCTACATGAAATTTTATCCTCGAAATTTATACGAGTTCAACAATCAATTATTAAAGTTTTGGATATTTTTGCTTAATATCCTCTTCTCACTCCCATATAGCTTATTCTTTGAATGATTTCTCCATAGCACCTTAATTAAAGGAATAACCTTATTTCTAAGCACTTTTTGATCTCTAGCCAATATAGCTACAGGTGTTTCTTCGTAACTCAAGTTTTCTTTTAATTTCATAGGTTACTCCTTCAAAATATGTTGGGATCACTTCTATGTCTCCTTAATATGGATACATGAAACACATTATGCACTCCTTCCAAATTAGGTGGTAATGCTAAGTGGTAGGCTATTGGTCCAATACATTCAATCACGTCATATAGTCTTATATATATGGGACTCAATTTTCCCCACTTACCAAACCTTATCACACCTTTACTTAGAGATATTTTCAAAAAGACTTTATCATCCACATTAAACTCAATATCAACTCGCTTAAGATTTGTATAACTTTTCTATCTATCCTGAGCTACCTTAAGATTGACCCTAACTGTTCGAATATTATTAGTAGTCAACTGAACTAATTCGGGCCCTAATAATTTTCTTTCCCGCATTTATTCCCAATAAATAGGGGTTCTACATCTCCTATTATATAAAGCCTTAAATGGTACCATATCCAAACTACTATGATAACTATTGTTATAAGCAAACTCTATTAAAAGCACATGCTTATCCCAATTCCCACCAAAAACTAAAGCACTAGCTCTCAATAAATCCTCTAATACTTGTATAGTTCTCTCAAATTGTCCATTGGTCTGTGGAAGAAAAGCAGTAGTAAACCTTAATTTAGTACCCAAAGCTTCTTGCAAACTTGGCCAGAATCTTGAGATAAACCTCGGATCACGATAAGATACAATCGATATTGGCATTCCATGCAACCTTATTATTTCTTTAATGTATAGCTATACCAACTTATTCAAGCTATAACTTATTTTAATTGGCAAGAAATGAGTAGACTTCGTCAGTCTGTCTACAATCACCAATACTACATCATTTTCTTGCTGCATCTTCGGTAATCCTACCACAAAATCCATAGTTATATATTCCTATTTCCATTTTAGTATTGGCAATGATTGCAACAATCCATCTGGATGTCTATATTCAACATTAACTTGCTGACATGTTAAACATTTGGAAACATAATCCGCTATATCCTTTTTCATCCCTTTCCACCAATAATTCTCCTTCAAATTTTTGTACATATTGGTACTACTCGAATGCATGGTGTATGCAAAGCAGTGCACTTCCTTTAATATCTCTCTCCTCAATTCTTCCTTATTTGGCATATAAATTCTATTTCCCATCCTTATCACTCCTTTTTCCTCGCATTTCATGTCTTCATCCTACCCACTTTTGATATCTTCTCTCCATTTCACCACTTCATCATCCATCCTTTGTGCTTGAGATTCTTTCCATTAATAAGGACCTCACCTCCATTGTAGCTAAAACACTATCAGAAGTACCTATATCTAGCTCAACATTTAATCTCCTATGTTCTACCAACATAGGCATCCTTACCAACATAGGCATCCTTATAGTATGAATGTAGTGGAGATTTCCAGTTGATTTTTGACTAAGTGTATCTGCCACTATATTGGCTTTTCCTGAGTGGTATTCAATAGTGCAGTCATAATCCTTCAGTAATTTCACCCATCTCCTTTGTCTCAAATTCAAATCCTTCTAGCTAAGGATATACTTAAGACTTTTATGATCGGTAAATATTTGGCAAGTTTCTCTATAAAGATAATGCCTCCATATTTTTAATGTAAAAACCACCGCTACCAACTCCAAATCGTGTGTGGGATAGTTCTACTTGTGGGGCCTTAGTTTTCTTGATGCATAGGTAATCACCTTACCTTCTTTCATCAACACACAACCTAACCTTTGCCTTAAAGCATCACTATAAACCATAAACCTACCTCCCTCTATAGGTAAAGATAACACTGAAGCAGTAGTCAACCTTTCTTTTATAATTTCAAAACTCTGATGACACTTAGAAGTCCACATAAACTTCACACCCTTTCTTAATAATTTTGTCAAATGTGATACAATAATAAAAAAATCTTAAATGAATCTCCTATAGTACCCTGCCAACCTTAAGAAACTCTAAATTTCTGTCACTCTTAGGGGATTCCCAATTTACTATAGCTGCAATCTTATTTTGGTCAATATATACTCTCTCTGAAAATATCATATGTCCTAAAAATACCACCTTATCCAACCAAAAACCACATTTATTAAATTTGTCATAGAGTTGCTTACCTCTCAAAATTCCTAACACAACTCTCAAATGCTCCTTGTGTTCCATAATAGACTTAGAATACACTAAGATGTCATCAATGAATACAATTACAAACCTCTTTAAATATGGTTTGAACACTCTATTTATCAAATCTATGAATGTTGTCAGTGTATTCGTAAGCCCAAATGGCATTACTAAAAACTCATAATGTCCGTATCTTGTCCTAAAGGCAGTTTTAGGGACATCGGACTCTTCAATCCTCAATTGATGATACCTTGACCTAAGATCTATCTTAGAAAATACCCTTGCTCCTTGCAACTGATCAAATAAGTCCTCTATTCTTGGTAGTGGATACTTATTTATTATAGTAACCTTATTTAATTGTTTATAATCAATGCATAACCTCATTGACCTATTTTTCTTCTTCACAAATTACACCGGTGCTCCCCATGGAGAAAAAATTGGTCTAATGAAACCTTCATCTAATAACTCCTACAACTGTACTTTTAACTCCTTCAATTCTACCGAAGCCATTCTATATGGAGCTTGATATATAGGCGTTGTACCCGACAACATCTCAATCTCAAATTCAATCTCCTTTTCAGGTGGTAATCCTAGCAATTCTTCTGGAAATATATCTTCAAACTCATTTACTATAGGTACTCTCTTCAAATATATTTCCTCTTTCTTTTTATCAACCAAAAAAGCTAAATAAGCATCATACCCCTTCCTGAGATACTTCATAGATGTCATAGCTGAGATTATCCTAGATGACCTCCTCCTACTTTCTCCCACAAAGTAAATCTTTCCACTATCATCCTTTTCAAACTATATTTGCTTCTCAAAGCAATCTATATTTGCTCTATAGTAACTCAACCCATGCATACCTAATATAGCATTAAAATTACTAAGGGGTAAGGGCATAAAATCTCATTCTATTTCACAACATTCCTAATAACTTTGTCACAAATCACACTTACTCCTATAGGCATACTAACCAATACAAGTTCATCTTTATCAGATAACCCAAGCTTGTTATACAGGATGAAAGTAGAAGATATGAATGAGAATATTTCACTAGGATCAATTAACACACAAGTTAATTTATTACAAATAAAAGCCTTACTATTGATCATGTCTGTGAATTCTCAACATCCTTCCCAATCACTGCATAAATCCTCTCTTGTTGAACATTTTCTACTGCATTGGCTTGTCCTGTAGGCCTCTCTTGAGCCTGTAAAGCTCTATTAGCCTCACTTCTTATGCCAATAGATCTAGCAGCGATAGAGGGTATTCCAACTCTTCCTGTTCTATGGGCATTCGATCCTTATACTGAGGGTTCTTCTACCATACCCTTAGTGCACTCTCGGGCATAGTTTCCCATTTCATTACATTTAAAACACCTTATATTACTTCAGCTGTAACTACCCATATGATTTTTCCAGCATAGATTGTACCAAGGCAGTACTGCTCCTCCTCTCGAAACATTTCCAAAGCTATTTAGTCTGAAAGAAGGTACTTGTTGTCTCACAGACATCTGGCTACCCTGCAGCTAAATATTTCCTCCTGACCATACATTACTCCTTGAATAAGGGTTAAATCTGGACTTTTGATTATTTTTACCCCTCTAGAGTTGCCTTGAACATCCCTCCTGAAAGTGAGATCTTACCCGATTTGTAGTTTCCAATTCTTTGTCCAATCTTTCATGTTCTACAGACTTTTCTACCTAACCTTTAAAAAGTAGTTCCAGCATAAAGATTCAACTTTCCTTTCAGAGACACATGCAGTCCATCTCGAAACTTCTCACTCTTTGCTTTCTCAATAGGGTAAATGTTTTTTGCATATTGATACAAGTCTTCAAACTTGTCAGTGTATTCTCTGACTGACATTGACCCTTGTACCAAATTCATAAAAGAAGCCTTCCTCTACTTCTGAAAAGTCTTTGTTAAGTATTCCCTATTAAACTATTTTTTAAAAACCTGCCATATCAAAGCTTCCCCATAGAGATTTCTTAATCTTAACAACCAATCATCTGCTTTTTTAAACATTAGTCCATATACATTATTCACTTTCTCTTCATCACTAAGTTGTAACATATTAAAGGCCTTCTCCACAGTTTTAACCCACTTATCTGCTTGTCCTGGGTCCAAAGTACCATGAAAAACATAAGCTCCACACTTTTTTGCATGTTTAATGATGTCTCCAGGCTTCCCAAATCTTTCTCATTCCGACATCGCAATTGCCATCATACGTGCTAAATCGGTAGCATATATATGTACTACTAGGGCTACTGGTTGGTTCAGCATATTCACGGACATCATTGGTAGTGGTGCTTGATAGAAATTTCTTGCCCTTCTAGATACATGTTTAAATATTGATGCTGAGGTAGATGGCATGGAACTACCATACAAACTACCTATTCAAACATTTGGTACATCATCTCTCTTATTGCCAACTGAGGCTGATGGAGATGAATATCCCTGAAATGTTTAGCTCCTACTAGAAATATTGGTTAACTCAACTAGCCTTACTCTGTCTAGTTGAACTTTACATCCTCTGCCTCTACCTCTACCTCTACCCCTACCACGTCCTCATCCATGACCTCTATCTTGATTCCCTACCAATCCACCTCTAGTTCTTGCCATATTCTGAAAACTAACATCACAGGACTTAAGTAATTCTCATCATCATAATATATATACATATTCCATAGTCAATATTCACTACTCAATATTTCTTAATGTCTACAACTTCTAACACAATATTTCTTATTGTCTATAAAATCTAATAACTTAGGGTTGTGATACCAATTAGATATAATACCCCTACTATTATATATTCCATTAGTATACATAACTAAATAATTAATAATAATAGAGATTACCTCATAAACCATGAAGAATCTCTTAACAATACAATTCTATCATAGTATATCTATAATCCTATCCTAAATATGTCCGGATGGCAAGAAACATTCTTAATATAATAACATCTCATAGATATAAATTAAAGAAAGTGTGATAGTGGAACAATGAAAATATGGAATTTAAAAATTTTCCATTGCATGCAACATTTGCATCAAACACAAAACACTTCCAAGCTTATAAATCTTATCACATACAAATACACAACTAAACATGCATCAAGAACAACAAGCCATCAACAAGTCAACCAAGTCATGCTTCCAAAAACAAGACCTATCAACTAAGGGATTTAGTAACACTTACATAACTCCCTAGTTGGTAGCACGCTCGGTAAGCTTTGGTTAGTGTTGATCTATAAGCTCCAAGCTCCCTAAATGTGAAGCCTCTAGCTTGATACACACGGGTTGGCAAGGAAGACTCCCAAGGATGGAGATGCTCAAGCCACACGCCCCTCTTGTAGACCCAAGGTGCTTGCAAGAGCTTCACTAAGCAAGGATGTATGGGACAAAGCCTTCAATGGATGGTGGACCTTTTAGAAAGCACACAACACTTGTGTATATTTGATTTCTCTATACTTAAATAAGAAGAAGGAAGAAGACTCTCTCAATCCTTTTCTCTCTTTTGCTTGATATCAAAAACTCTCTAACTTATGCAAAAATGAAGTTATCACTTAGCTCCCTCTACAAACTCCACTAACTATATCAATAAAGCTAATATGATAATAGTTTATGTGTTGAGTGTCTCACACTAAATTCACATGCATAAGGAGTGAGAGAGTTGTCTCTACACTCTCCACTAACTCAAATAAAGCTAACATTATTTTATTTCTTACAACTTGAGTGTCTCACGCTCAAGTCACATGCAAAGCTATAGCTTGAGTGTCTCACACTCAAGCTATATGCATGGCTTGGATTTATGGGGAGTGGGAGGCATTTGGAAACTTAGATAACCTTAGCCTTGATATCCATTAACTCTTAATGGACGTGGGCTAAGGCTATGGGCTCATGGGATTCTCTACACACTTAGAGAAGGCCCACCCATACCTATCTAATAAATGGGCTCATTTAAAACTCTTTTAAATGAAGCCCATGCACAAGTCCATTTATAAATGAGCTAGGTCCATCTCATGGGCCTTATTGAATATGTGGGCTTATTTAAACACTTTAAAAAAAGTCCAAGCTCAAGTCCATAATTATACTAGGTCAATCTCATGGGCCCACATTGAAATCCATTAGAAGGCATATATTAATTTAGTCCTTGAACTTAATATCACATATTAAATCAAGTCCAAATTAATATTTATTCAATTGTTATTATGTCCCAATCTTTGAATTTATATTTCAGGATATGTTAGATCCCTGCATACGTGCAAATCTAATTCAATTAATTTAATTAATTAATTAAACTCTTTAATCAATAATCAAATTAATATAAGTCTGCCAAGTACAACCTTTATGTGTGTGACTTACTAGGTTCAAGTCTAAATGGCAATGGAAAATAATATTAACACTTAATATCATGGAAACACCTTTCCATACTAAATGTGAAAATCCCAATTAGTCACATTTAGTTCCCATAAGTTGTGAGTGACCCCTAACATAGATATCATGACTACCCAATTAGAAATGAATGCTTTATGTAGATCCACAAGAACCACAAAACATAATTACTGTGCACTAAATGTCCCTTCATTATAAGATTCCGGTTTTGGCTAGAGTCACGATTTAGTCAAACTCCAATTTCCTCAATCATATGACCTCATCTTAAGTTTAATTCTTAATAAAATAAGAATTCTACTAGAAACTCTTTCTAGCACCGAAACTCTTTCCGGGTAAGTCAAGTTTGACCGGGCCAGGGACTTATTCATCAAGAATAATTTAGATAGCATAGGATCTTATCCCGGTTCACTCCAGGTAATGAATTCCATCTTGACCGATCACTCATCCCTACATATAACCAACTAGATCCACCACATGCCATATACCCATACATAGCTGGCATAAGTATGTAAGCGGTAACAAACTCTAACCAACCATATGTGGATGACCGTGTCGCCTCAGGTCAAAGGACTATATGCATAATTATGTCCAAGATTGTGATTGTTGACTAAAGTGAATTCCCAAGCAATCACAAATCTTATGTCACTGTTCGATCCACTTATCACATGAGTATCCACATGTCTATTCTTATATCTCATATCAAGTAGTATGAGATTCACTACCTCCCACTATCAGTAGCACATACCAATCAAGGAAAATAGACAGAGGTAATAGTCTAGATTAATATTACTTTTATATTAATCCATTAACTATGAACATTTATATTATTTATACCAAATGAGTTTGTCACTCATATTATCAACTCTTTATAATAAATTCATTTAACATAATACTAAAGGTAAATATTCAAATAAACAAACACTTTATCTAAAAGAATATTTTATTGCCAAGGGATTAATATACAATGTTTACATATAAAATGGCCCTAGGGCACATCTATACTAACAGAAATGACTTGGCAAATGTTTATAGTAGAATTTTTAAAAGAGTATATTTCAAAGAGCTATAGGAAAGGGAAGTAAAATGCCTTCTTTAGGTTGGCACAAGAAGATATGATTGTTAGGGAGTATATAGATAAGTTTGAAGATCTATATCGATTTGTGGCCGATATGCTTCCTTTTGAAGAAAATAAGTATGATTGATTTTTAAGTGGCTTGCATATGACTATTCGGTCTAGTTTGGCTTCTTTTGAAAGTACCACTTACAGGAGCTTAGTAAAAAAATCTTTGGAGGTAGAGAAGCTGAAGAAAGAGGAAAGAAAAATATTTCAAAAATGTCAAAAGCATGGTCAGAGTTCCTTCTATAATAGTGATAAGCAAACCAGTAGAGGGGTTAATATAGTACTACCTAGATCTGGTTATGGTAATAGTGGGTAAGATTCATACATGAATATGAGGCAACAAGCTAATCAATCTCAGTTAAGTCAAGATTCTGTAAGGCAGCCAGTTAGTAGCTCTATTAGTGCCCAGAGATAATCTTGGAGTGGTACACCCTCAAATAATCAAGGAGGAATCACATATCCACAATGCATAAATTGTAGCAAGTTTCATGAAGGGGAATATAAGAAGAGATCATTTAGTTGTTTTGAATGCGGAGAAGTTGGGCATTTTAAAATAGATTTTCTTTCATTAGTATATTTTGGTGGTCCAGGACGAGGGAATGCATCTCCTAAAAATTAAAGTGATAGCAGAAATTTTCTATTGAATAAGTAGGTTACTGCTAATTCTAGCCCTAGTGTCGGTAGAGGTAGCGCAGTTGTTGCAACATCGCCCAACAAAATCGACCTTTAACGTAAGCTAGGGTTTATGCAATGACTCAGGGTGAAACTTTGGCTTCTCCAAAAGTTGTTATCGTTATGTTAAATATTTAATATTTTCGGAATGCTTATGTGGTAATTGATCTAGTATTATAATTATGTTTATAGATGATATACTAGTGTATCCTTGAAGTATAGAGGAATATGAAGAATATTTAAGGATAGTATTGCAAATTTCGGGGATAAAATTTCTTAAGAGGGGGAGAATTGTGACATCCTAATCTAGAACTTTATTTAATTATATTAAATAATAGGATTAGAAATAAGTTTGAGGGCCTTTTTGGTTATTTAAAAAATTAAGGGGATTAAAACGGTTATTTATAAAAAAAGGAAAACTTATTCTTTCTTCTTCCTCCGTCAACTTCATCTTCTCAAAACTTCTTTCCCTTCGTTTTCTTTCTTCATCACTACCATTTCTTTCCTTTCTTTTTTCTCTAACTCTTCTCATTAACAATCAAAGAATAACTTCAAAGTATCTTATCGTAAATTCAAGAGTATATACAAGAGTTTTTAGTAAGCAAAATCATTTGGTTTCAAGTTTTTAAATTTAAATAGAATTTTATGTTTTGATTGTTTTGTGGAGTTAAAAGCTTTGTTTATATTTGAATAGACCCCTATGATGTTTAGAATGGTGTTTGGGATTGAATTGGGTTGAATTTTTACATTTTTGGTCAAAACAGAGCCAATTTTTACGTTTTAAATCGCTAAGGCGATACTTCAGTACTAAGGAGGCGCCTTAGTGCTCCTGAGGAGGCACCTCAGCCTCAGTGCTGAGGAGGTGTCTCAGTGCACTCAAGTGGCGCCTCAGTGCACTGAACTAAAAAGTCACCTTAGCATTAAGGAGGCACCTTAGTGCATTGGGGAGGTGCCTCAGTAGCCCTTTCGAGCCCCGAAACCCTAACCGGAGCCATTTCAGTCCATTTTTTGAGTCCTATGTCATATGTTTTAGATGTAGATCAATTAACTTGAGTAGAATTGAGATTATAAGCTAGTGTTCTTATGATTTTGCTTCTGAATATGAGGAGAAACCTCAACCCCAGCCGTAGAGCATAGCGCAACCCCTCCCAACTAGAATTCCTATTGTCTTATCAAGTGAATGGATATTAGTATAACACTAGTTTTGAATCTATAATATGTATTTATATTTATGTTTTATAAATAATTGATGTTTAATGATTTCTTATACACTATTTACAATTATGTATTTTCTAGTTATTCGAAATCATATGGTGTTTGATTTATTTTGAACTATACACAAGAGAATTTATTTTTCTGAAATACTTGATTATTGAAATACAATTAGTGAGGTGCCTATGAAATCACACCTTGAATGTCAGGTGTGAAATAAAATAAAATATATTGCCTATGGGCATTGTCTCTACGCATGCGTATGATGAGGATTTTGCACTTTGGGTAGCCAAGTGAGACATTCAGCTCCCAGAGTTGCTAGGAATTTATAGGATACCACTTGAGTGTACATTGGTGTGTGTGTGTGTGTATATATATATATATATATATATATATATATTTTGCCTATGATTTTTTTATTTCTTTCAAGCCGTGTTATAGGATCAAGAGGAAAGTACATGGATATTTTGTATTTATTTGAGAAAATATTAGATTAGAAGTATTTATTTTAGTACTCATACTGTTTTTCACTACTTGGATAGATTTGGATTGATTTAAGTTAAATTTCTGTATTATGATATATGATTATATTTTAATATTTTCTATGGTTATACTTATATCCTCTCACTGAGTAGTCATGCTCATTCTACCTATATAAACCATTTCAAATCTCTTTTTAGTGGATTAGTAGATCCTTTTATAGCGAGTTTCGGGTGTGCTCTTTATGGTCAAAACTAGTGGAGATTGAGCCAACAATCAAACTTTTACTGTATGGAAATAGACTTTTGTTTAGAGAAGCCTTAGAGGCCTATGTACAGCTAATTTAATGGATATTGTAAACTTTATATTATATTATAGTATATTTGTAATGATATCTATTTGCTTTATATTATGAAGTCTTTTGGCTTAACAGTAGATTATTAGTATGTGGTTGCACTGATGTTTATGATAAAGAGTAGGGTACGACAGCCACCCTGTAAAGTCTTTCGAGAAATGACATCTCATTTGACACCCCAAATGGCTATATGGCTTATTTTTTATCCCACATGATGCCCTAAAAGCTATATGGTAATTATGTTGATTCTCGCCTAATGCCTAAATGGCTATATGGTATATTTGAATCATCCTCGCCTAATGCTTAGATGGTTATACGGTGTATATCAGTTATTCTCACCTAATGCCTAGATGGCTATATGGTGTATTTCAGTTGTCATCGCTTAATGCCTATATACCTATACGACACATTTTTTTGATAGTACCTGATGTCGAAAGTGGCTATAAGGCTTTTATTTCATAACACAAAGTTACTATTTTTTGATAAAAAACCTCTTGACTTAGTACATCAAAGCTGACAGCTCGAGATATTTTTAAAAAACCTCTTAATTTTACACATCAAGGCTAACGGCTTGAAATATTTTCAAAAATCTCTTGATTTTGTACATTAAGGATGATGACTTGAAGTTATTTTCAAAAATTTCTTAATTCTAAACATCAAGGCTGACAAAAATGGTTTAGGACATCCTCTCGAATAGTCAACTCCGAGGATGACGGACGAAAATCTTAGCCTAATCTCTTGATTTGTATATTAAGGTTGACAGTGCAAGACTGCTTTTTTGATTGAAATCCTTTTGATTTTGAACATCAAGGTTAACGGAAACAAAATTAGAATTTTTTTCGGACATTTTGCTTCGAAAATCTGAATCTTTTTTTGGACATCTGGCTCTAAAAATATTACAATTTTTTCTCAAACATTTCACTCTAAAGATCTGAAAATAAAAAATTTGTATCTTTTTCGTTGTTTGCATCTATACTTTTTCATGAATCTCATTGTAATACTTACATGTACTTTTTCATACATCTCATTACATTGTTTGTATTTCGATTTTTGAAAAAGTAGGGAGCAAGTTATTAATACTTGAGTTGGTTCAGCCCAATAGCGAAAGTCTAATGATGAAAGTCTAAATAAGAGTGAGCCTACTAAAGTAATGACCTAAAAAAATTCAAACTCAATTTTCTCTTAAAATGATCCTTTGGCCTAACAGAATAATTAAAAAAGTAAAAAAAAAAAAAAGAATGTTTAAGATTTTTTTTTACGTTAAAAAAAAGGAGAATTGCGGAGAAAGTTGGAGAAAAAGGAGGGTGGGGTTAGGTGATATAAAAAAAATAATAACATTAGAGAAGGGGGAGCTAAAAAAAGAGAGAATAGAAAAAATAGGAGGGGAAATGTTTGAAAAATGGGAGGAGTGGTTATGAAGAAGAGAGTTTTTTAGGATAAGAAGAGAGCTTTTTGAATAGGAAGAAAAAATATTGCATGAGAGAAAAAAAAATGATTGGAGGAAGGAAAAAAAATGGAGTGAAGATATTTTGAAAAAATTGGTAAATTAGCTAATTTCTGATTTTTCTAAAAGTCGACAATATTTAATTTCAACCATGACTATTATTTTTGAAGGGAGCTTCTTTTGTTATCTTTTTATATAGGTAATCTGAGAGTAAATATTTTTTTCTAATTAATTTATTTTATTGGGTTGATTTTCTTTTTTAATCTCTTTTGTTTCTTATTTTTAATTTTTATTTTTGATTTTTCTTTCAAAATATTGTTAAAAAAAATAAATTTTGTTAAAAAAATATATTGAGAGGAAGCAGGTGCTTTCTTCAAAGAAAGGCACATGCATCCGTTCCTCTGTTTTTTTTAAGCCACTGTTGCTTTTTTTTATTTACTTTGTTTGTTTTTTTATTTTTATTTTGTCATAATTGTATCTTATTTTATTTTTATTTTTTGTTTCATTTATTTATGTTCTACTTACTTTATTATTTTTTACTCTGGTTATTAGTTTTTATTTCTGTTTATTTTTTTTTCTATGCAATATTTTTTATTTATTTTTGTTTTTTATTATTAATTAATGGTAATTACATTCAATAGGGATATATAAATTAAATAATTATTTATCCTTTAATTAATTTAGTAATTAGTTTATTTAATATTGTAAATATTTTAGTTAATTTTAGATTTAGTGTTAATGTTATTTTTTTTAGTTTCAATAATTAATTTTAATAACTTTAGTAAATAGTATTTTGGATATATTAATCATTGAATAATTTAATTGATAGAATTTATAATAAAGATTGTCTAGTTTTAATTGAGTAATTTATAATTTTTCATGTTATATTATTTGACATGTAAATATTAAATAATTTCCTTTTAATAATTTTGTTCCTTTTTATGTTTTAATCTTTTTTAATCAAATTGTCGTGTTGGTGATTTTAGTTAGATTATTATTTTTGTAATGTATTTTTTTCACATATTTGTATTTATTGTTTGAATCTAACCTCATTATTTTGTAGGTTTTAGAGATAAATTCTAATAGGTTTTATCTAGACTAATTTTATTTTATTTAGATTTTTTAATTTTAATGAGTTGTAATTTTTATTTTTTCTTATGATTATTATTATGCATGGGCCTAACTATTTACTTTTGTAAGTATTGAGTTGGATAACTTGATGGCCCGTACTAAGCGCATACTTTGGACTTTTAACTATTATTTTTGGATTTTAATTTTTTTGGATTCAACTCATTTGATTTTTTCATTTGCTTTATTTTATTAATGGGTGCTAAACGGGGTTGCTGTAACACCTGTATTTTTATATGCACTGTTCATGCATGTATTTTTATGACATGTGGAATACGGTCAAGAGTTGCATTTGAGCTTGGCATGTGCATTTGATAGAGAGGGGTGTACTTGTAAGTTAAGTTTGGACCTTTTTGGTCACATTAGAAAGTTGAGGATTATTATATAATAATCCAAGTGGTTTGAGGGTGTGTAGAGATGAAGTGTGATATTTGTATATATATATATATAATATTATATTGATTATTTTGGAGATAAGAGGGATTTATTAGTTGGTTGGATATTTATTAGAGGGGGAAAATATTATATTTTAATTGGTGGATTCATTTATGTGAGTATGTGTGTGTATATCTATTTTGGGTGGAAATTTCGGTGGGAAGAGAGGAAGAAAAGGAAATTGAGAGCTTTGGGGAGACTTGTTCATTTCCTATCCATCTAACAATCTTTTGGGAAGCTTGAGGAGATTTAGGAGCTGTTGGGAGCATCAATT
>CATIWO010035906.1:0-18668 GCA_949673435.1 Macaranga tanarius
CCTTTTATCTTTTTATTTTTATTTTTAGTTTTATGTTTTGCATTTTAGTTATTGTTGCACGAATAAAAGACCTTTCACTTGAGTTTTTGAGCCTATTTGTGCTAAGAGTTAGTATCATTAGGTGTGTTCTTCTTGAGTAAGTATATTAAACTCCTTTTAATGCTTGGTTTGGATTGTAAGTTGGAGGAATAACTTGTGATTAAGAATTTTTAAATTTTAATGAACTTAATGCCTACTGCTTCATTGAGTGATTGAAATAGTATGATTGATGGCTGAGAAAGATGTTGTAGGAGTTTAAATGTAGTTCATGTATGAATTGGCACTATGTCTGAAATAAATAAAGAAAATAAATAAGTTCCTTAAGTGAGATGGAGCGTAAAACGCACTCATGCAATACTCCAATGCTCTATAAAGAGTATGAGTATCCAAATGACTTTGTTGAGGTATCCACATTGAGTAATATGGAAAGGTGGGGGATACTACAATAAAGAAAGCATAAGGAATAAGTTATGTGCCTTTTTAGTATTATTAATGAAAGAACTACGTGTGTGTTGGTGTTTCATGCCTACTTTCATCTGTCTTGGTTGTTAATCATGCTGTTTCATGAATTCAACGAGGGAGTTTGCTCTTCACATGGTAATTATTATGTTCTTGGTTATGAGTTATTGCTTTGATTTTAAGTTTTTAAACCTTGTATTAAAAGGAGAGTAGGATGGTTCCTTGAGTTAAGAACTACTCATGATGTTAGTTCTTTATATGAATAGGTTGTTCTTTTGTGTTTGCTTGAGGATAAGCAAAGGTTTAAGTGTGGGGGTATTTGATGAGTGTGAAAAACACATATTTTAAGCACTTATTCTTATTGCATCTTAGGCTTAGTTGTTGCATTATTAGTTAGTTTTTAGTTAATTTAGTTAGTTTTATTGTTTTGTCTTAATTATTAGGATTTAGTTGTTTTTAGATAATTTCTTTTGTGTTTTATTTTGTAGGATGCATTGGGATAAAGATTGGATCAATTCTTGAAGTTTGGATAGGCCATGGACTCAAGATAAAGACTTATCTACGTTGGGGATAAGCATGGTCGTGCCTGAGACTCAATTATACCGAGTTACAGAGTGGCACGGCCATGCCAAAATCGAGCATGGCCGTGCCAGACACAGAGATAAGCCATAAGTAATTTCTTGCGCCGCCATACCATTTTCTTGCGCAGCCATACCTGATTGATGTGGCAGCCTACGAGATAATAATTTTCAGCTAAAGATTAGATAGATTGGAGCTTCTCTCTTAGTTTTTAATTAGATAGAGTTTGAAAGGGGTTAGATTACCTTTCTCACTAGGTCTTTAGGTATATAAATAGGACCATTTCATGTTCATTAAAAGGTTGCTCTATTTTTAGTTTTAGATATAGTTTTTATTCTTTTTCTAGAACTTATTCTTGTTCTTATTCTTATTTATTTCAGAAGATATTTTCATTTGTTTAGTTCATAGTAGAAGTGATACTTGGTTTGAAGTTAGAAGAGCAAGACTTCCTGACATCATTTGAAAGGAGTTTTTCTTGTATCACTCTTTTATTTAATTATTATAATGTTCAGATTGGTTTTCATTTCTTATTTATTTTCTTTTCTCTTTAACATGAGTAGCTAGATCTTTTCTAGGGTTTTTATTCTGAATTGACCATGTGCTTATTGTGATTATGTTAGGTTACTAGATTTAATTCATTAGTTTTTATTATGCTTAAAGTTATTTTAGGACTGATCAACCTAAAATTGAATTAACACTATAGGCTTAATCGAGAGATAGGTTCTGTAGGAAATGACAATGACCTATTGATTGCTTAATTAGTTAAGAGATAGTTAAGTGGATCAATATTAATTAAAGGTTGTATTTAAAATTGGAATTAAAAGGCATTAGGTTGGTGAGAGTCGGTTAACTTAGTGTTGATTAATCTCTAATTAATCATAAGTTTATCTGAGAGGAAGATCTATGGTTTCTAATATCCCTTCAAAATGAATTAGAACTAGTGTGGATTTAGTTGTGTAATCAATCCTTTGAAATGATCAATTGAGAATAAGGAACCCTAGCTTTTAAAATTTTCATTAAATTTGTGTTTTTACCTTTCTTAATTTAGTTTCTTTGAAATTCCAACTTCTATTTCATTGTCTAAATAATCAAATATTGTGAGTATTGCAGTATTCAACTTCAAATCTCTATGGGACGATATCTTTATTTACTACTTGATACGATTCTATACGCTTGCGGATTAGTACACATCAATTTCTCTATAATATGATAGTTTTAAAGTATGGGTAGTATACATTAGCATGCCTTGAATGCAATTAATTCGGCGGGTGGAAATGTAATATCTTAGGATGATCGAGCTTTTTAATCTTCTACTACTTTTAAAAATTTACATTGGATAACTATTGAAGGAGCCTTTTGTCTATTATAATTTCCATTGTGTATTGATTGGCATTTATGCTCTTTCATCTGTTGATGATCAACTACTATTGTAGTCCCTTTGCTTTTTTAAAAACTCTAAATACCAATCATGTTCTTATGATTAGTGATTTTAATCAAATTTACAATCTCATAGAAAGGTCTTTGGCACAAGAGTATTATGATGGTATGAGATCTTTTAATGATTTTGTTTTAAGGGTTGCACTAGTTAATTTACAACTTCATGATTCGTTGTTTACTTGGAGAAATCAACTTTTCCAAAGTCATTTTGATGAAGCTTTAGTATCTTGCTATTTGATTTGAGACTTTCCCATTTTTATTGTTGTCAACTTTCTCAAGAGATCCCTTTGATTACAATTCAATCTGCCTCTTTAACCAAGTGCTTAATTTTGGTCCAAGGCCATTTGGAACCTTGGATTGCTGGTGGGAATATGTTAGTTTTTTTAGGGTTATAGAAAATATGTGGCAGTTTATTTCTCCTTTTCTTCCATTACATCATAAGATTAAGTGCCTTCACAATTATCTGAAGGGATGGAAAAACTGGATTAAGTGCCTTTGGTAATCTTAATACTGCTCTCTCCCATGTTTAGACTTAGTTAGATAACTTTGATCTTCTTCGGGAGCAAAACCAACTTTTGCCTATTAAGGAAGCTGTTGTGATGGATCTTAATCAATAACGTTTGAGTATCTCTTATCAGCTAGAATCTATTTAGAAGAAAAAGTCAAAAATTTAATGGTGTCACTTGGGTGATAGGCATACCTGATTTTTTTATTTACATGCTTCTAATCGTTGAAGGAGAAAGTCTATTTGGTAGCTTTAGCATGGTGATGAGATAATTCATTATGCAAATGAGATTTTTGGCATTATTCGGTCTTATTTCTAAAATTATTTTAACAGAGATTCTGCAGTTGGTGGTTTTATTGCTAATTTGCCTTTTTGTATGGCTATCTTATACTTAAGCTAATTTTTAAAAGCACCCATTCACTATATAAGAGGTTTTTTATATTGTTTGGAGTTATGGATCCACTAAAGTTTCTGGCCCTGATAGGATTAATTTTCTATTTTCTAAACGGTCCTAGCACATTATCAAAGTTGATATTTTTGTTATTGTTAATGACTTCTTCTTTTCTAGTAAGCTGCCTAATTCAATAATAACCTCCTTATTACTCTAGTTTCGAAAAAGTTAGGGTCATCAAAAGTGGAGGACTTTCGGCCAATTTCTCTTATTCATAGGCTACATAAAATTATTGCTAAATTATATGGCTAACAAGATGAAATAAGTGTTGAATTATCTTATTAGAAAATCTCAAATGGCTTTCATCTCAAGGTGGAAAATTCTTAATAATTATTTCATTGCAAATGAGGTAATTGACTCTTATAATAAATCTAACACTGGGTGTTTTATGTTTAAAACTGATTCTAAGAAAGCATTTGATTCCATTAACTGGAATTTCACTGTCTATTTAGGTCTCATACTGCAATTCTAATTAACAATTCCCCAACAGCAGATTTTACATTTAAAAATGGTATTAGGCAAGGTTGTCATCTCTCTCCTCTTTTATTCATCCTTATAGTCGAGCCTCTCTCTTTATTAATATAACATATAATTTCTGTTAGCTATATCAAGGGTATTAATTTATCAAGCAATGGACTAATAATTTCTCATTTACAATTTATAGATGACATGGCATTTTTTGTTGATGCAGTGCTAGATTTTATTTTGCGTCTTTCATATATATATTTGTGGTATTTTGCAATTGTTTTAGGCCTTATTATTAATTTTCATAAGAGTTAGCTTCTTGGCATTAATATTGATAAGTATTTGTTATGTGTAATGGCAGCTAAAATCAAGGGTTTAAACTGCATCCTTTCTAGTTAAATACTTGGGCTTACCTTTTGGGTGCTTCTCCTTATAGAATTTTAACTTAGGCTATTATAAATGAGAAAGTAAAGCAAAAACTATCTTTTTGGAAAGGTGGAGATCTTTCTCAAGTGGGTTGGCTAACATTAATAAAATCTTATTTTTCTTCTTTGCAACTATGATAGCTAATAAAATAAATAGTCAAATTCTTGATTTTTTTTTTAGAGTGGTGGTTCTAATTCAAAAAAGTGGCATAGAGTTAGTTAGAATTTTATTGCTCGGACTTAGGATTTGGGAGGACTTGGCATTATTGATCTCTGTTTGCATAACAAAGCTTTGCTTTTCAAATGGCTTCAATGATTGTAAGATGATAATGAATATTTTTAGAGTGAAAAAATGAAAAATAAGTATAACATTTCTTATGTAAACAATGTTTCTATTACTGCTTCAAGGCATTCCTCTACAATTTGACGGTCCATTGCAAGACCTATTTCAGATAATTCTTCACCTGCCTTTCTTATTTTGTATATTTTCACCTTTAAAATTGGTGAGGGTAGTTCTGTCCTTTTCTAGGCTAATAGTGGTGTGGGCCTATGGTTCTATGCACTCTTTCATTTATCAGTGCTTTCCTATGGTTTTCTTTCAGAGATGGGTGACTCGTCATATCACTCTTGGTCATGGAATTTACAATGGTAGCATGCTCTCACTTTGAATGAGCTTCTGTTGCTTAACTCATTATTTGATGTTATAAGGCAAGTTAACATTATGTATGGTGTTTGAGACCGGCTCTTATGGTCAAGCAACTCTTCCTATAGCTTTACTGTTAATAATCTTCATAAACTTATCATGCAAAATTTAAAGAGTATTGAAGTTTCCTTGTTAAAAATTTAGCTATATTTACACTAGCTAAGGTGGAGTTTTTCACATGGTTTGCCATGCTCAATAGGCTGCCGAAAAAAATCAACTATTCTTATTAAATGTTTGTCCTATTTCTTAAAATCTTTATCCCTTTTGTTGTCATTTTAGAGAAACCGTAGTTCATTTGCAAGTCTACTATTATCTTTCCTGGAAGATTTGGTCTTACTTCTTGTATTGTTGGGAATCTCATTGTAATGCTTGATTAATTTTTATTATTTTATCAACAATGGAGTGGATTAGTTATGGTAAATTTTAATTCTGAATCTAGATAACTTTGTTTTTTAATTAGTTGGACCCTTTGGCTATACTGTAATAAGATAATCTTCTCTTTTGTCACTCCATCGACTCTGACATTATGAAAATTAATATTTATGCGTGCATTAACCTGAATGAAAGCTTATATCTAGTTTTTTGTTACTCCGCTTTAGATTTTCTTGTTAGTTCATTTAGTGTTTGGTATTGGTCTAATCATTTATAATCTAATCTTGCTTGCTACAACTTTGGTTTATTTTCTATTATTTGCTCTTTTTCTGCTGAATATTTTTCAGTTTCATTGCTTTTATATTTGCTGCACTTGATTTTGGTATTGCTGCTTTTTGTCTTCCTCACTTTTGTTTTGTTTCTATTAGTCATTTGGTTTGTTTCTACTATTCGGTTGGCTACTGTTAAGGTTCCTCTCATTGCTTTCCCTCGGTTTACTGTCATGAAGTTGGCTCTTCCTGCTTGTATCAACTTTTGTTTCCAACTTTTAATTTTTGTTAGCTTTCTTTGTTGGTTATTCTATTATCTTGACTTTTCTTTATTTTTGTTTGATTTTTCCTCTTATATACTTTTGTATTAGGGATGGATATTTTCACCACTTAGAAGTTTGCCAAGTGGTTTTTCCTCTCTTTTGAATCAATACAATAAATATCTATTTATAAAAAATATATATTTTTTGTATTTATAGGAATTATATCATCATGCACTTGCATCTTTTATACTATGCAAGAATTTAAATAACGGCAATCGCCGTAATCGCGATTGTGGTTGCGTAACGGTAATGGACTTGTCACGGTGATGAATTGAAGGGATCGATTGTATGTAAGATGATGCAACGGAAGCATGTGGTGAGCACGAATCTAGTTGGGTAGATTTCAAAAATTTTTCCCAACATGCAATCCTTACATGAAAGCAAAAATCCCATAAAAACCCAAGACCATATCATAAAAACTCTTACATGACTAAAACCATCCATCAATGGATAATATTTCAAAACAACAAACAACACAAAGAATCACAAGCCAAGAGCCTAGTATCTAAGAGTTTGAACACACTTACAAACTCCTAGAGTATGTAGCACGCTCGACAAGCTTTAAGTTATTATTATATATAAGATCCAAGCTCCCCAAATGTGAAGCTTCTAGCTTGAAACACATGAGTTGCACCAATGAGATTTCAAAAATGGTGGAGATCTACCCGCAAGCCTCTCTTTTAATGATGACCTAAGGCACTTGCTAGAACTACTCCAAGTTAGAATATGTAGGACTTTGTAGCAACCTCTAATGGATGTCTAGGATGGATATATACTTGTACAACTCTTGTACAATAATGATCCCTTTTGTTTAAGAGCTCACAACACTTGTGATTTAGTCACTCTCTACACTTAAATGAAGAAAGAAGAAGAAGATAACTTAACTCTCGAGAACTCACTCTATCTTTTCTCTCTAATTTTTATGTAAGAATAAAAATCTCCTTTATGTGCATTAGTTGTTTATCTCTACAAAACTTACTTGTTAAAGGCATGCAAATGACATTAACTTTGAGTGCCTCACACTCAAGCTTCATGCATGCATACCTTTGACTGTCCACAATTAAGCTTCATGCATGCATGCATTTGATTGTCTCACATTCAAACTATATGCATGAATAGCTTTTTGAATAGGTGGACATACTTTTGAATAAGTAGAATTAGTTTGGTTGCAAGAATAACCTTATCCTTTGACTTTATTAACTCTTAATGAGTTAGACTAAGGTCTTGGGCATGTTAACCTCTTAAACAAGGCCCATGTAAACCAAACTAATTAAAATAACTTATGGGATTATTTAACTCTTAAATAAGGTCCAAGTTTCATCCATCATATGTAATCCTTATGGTCCATCTCATGGCCCATACTCATACCACAATTGGAGGCAAAAATCAATTTGGTCCTTGAACTTAATATCACATATTAAATCAAGTCCAAATTAATATTTAATTAATCACAATTAGCTCTAACCTTTGAATTTAGATTTTGAGATATGCTAGATCCTCACACATGTGAAAATCTAATTCAATTAATTTAATTAATTAGTTAAACTATTTAATTAATAATTAAATTAATAATTATCATCATTAGTACAACTCTTATGTGTGTGACTTACTAGGTTCAAGTCCTATTAGTAATGGAAAATAATATTAACACTTAATATTATGGAAACACCTTTCTAAACTAAATGTAAAGATCCTAATTAATCATATTTAGTTCCCATAAGTTATGAGTGACCCCTAACATAGATATTATGACTACCCAATTGGAAATAAATGCTTTTCATAGATCCACAAGAACGATATAATATAATAATCGTGCACTAAATATCTCTTCATTATAAAATCCCAATCAGTTAGAGTCATAGTTAAGTCAAACTCTGATTGCCTCAATCATATGATCTTATCTTCAGTTCAACTCCCGATAAAACATGACTACTATTAGAAACTCTTTTTTAGTACTGAAACTTTTTCCGGGTAAGTCGAGTTTGAACTGGCTAGATACTTATTCATCAAGAATAACATATATAGTAGGATCTTATTCTGGTTCACTCCAGGTAATAAATTCTATCTTGGTTGATTACTCATCTCTATATATAATCAATTAGAGCCACCACACGCCATACACCCCATACATAGCTAGCATAGGTATGTAAGAGGTAATAAACTCTAAGCAACTATATGTGGATGATTGTGTGGCCTCAAGTCAAATGACCATATGCACCATTATGTCTAAAATTATTATTGTTGACAAAAGTGAGTTTTCATGTAATCACATATCTTATATCACAGTTCGATTCACCCATCATATGAATATCCACATATCTATTCTGATATCTCATATCAAGTAACATGAGACTCATTACCTCCTATCAATATTATATAATGATTAAGAAAAATAGACAAAAGCAATAGTCTATGAATTAACACTCCTCATTTATTAATCCAACAACTATGAATATTTTATAGCATATGTACTAAATGAGTTTGTTGCTCATATTATCAACTCTTGATAATAAACTCATTTAAGATAATACTAAAGTGTAAATATTTAAATAAACAAACACTTTATTTAAATAAACATTATTTTATTGTTATATGGGATAAAAATACAATGTCATAATACATCAAGAATGGTACTATGACATATTTATACTAACATAAGTAATCGTAACCGCTTGCCAAGCCGAAAAGTTTTTTTGAAAAATTGTAAAATGTTTGGAATTAATATATTTTGAAGGTGTTCATGAAAAAAGTAAGGATGCAATAGTTTAATAAGCATAATTGTAATAAAACAAACATTAGTTATATTGTCTCACATGATAATTATACATATACTACTATAAATCTATTAATTAATATATTATTTCATATCATAACTATACACACTACCATAAAGTTCATAAAAAGTATAAAATAAAAGAAACATTCAAAAGATAACTTATCTAATTAATTACTGCCAAAAGAGTGTCGATGAGCTATAAAAAAATACACTTTCATCATCATAAGAAGGGCACATATAGGTTGCAGAAGGTGCAAACAAACTATCCATAAAATTAGAATAGTCAGTATCACCATCACGAGCATTTAGAGGTTGAGGTTGAGCAAATGGCCGACTTAAACTTGATGGATAGCGATCTGCACCCATAGATTAATATGGATTATAATAACTTAATACAGAACTACCAACATTATAATAATATCCATAGTTGGCAGTGGAATCAGAGCTATCACCATAACCATTCGCCAACACTTGGATAAAAATCACCATAAAATTGATAATAAGTTTGGTCCATTATAAGAGGAGGAGGAGAAGGATCATAAGGAGAGTTACCAATATTACCTTGAATAAAATAGACATCACAATCATATGGATAAGTTAATAGAACACAAGTTTCCCCACTTGCATTTGGTGTCCCATAATCACCACCACTACTAGGATTTGACATTCCACCATGACATCAAGTAGCACTTGTTTTTGGTCCTTGACTCTTAGACTGAGAAGCTTGACCCTGACAAGTATTGTCCTCATCATTATCATCTAGTCATATATTATTTTGTCCATCCAGTAATACTTGCTCTCTTTCTTCTAACCAATGAGATAATCACAATTAATTGGATTATAACTTTTTACCAACTCTTTTTGACTCTTCTTAGCCTCATATTATAATGCACAACGACGAGTGAATACAACTTTTGATATATCAATATATTTTTATTTTTTGTATGTATTAGTGAAAAAGTGCTCTAATTTCTTACACATTTAGATGTTGAAGTTGTTTGGCTCAAAACTTTTACTGTAATTGCTTCAAGTTCTAGAGCACTTTCACCATACTAAATCTAACATTCAACTACATTTCATAAAGTAATTAATTAGCTAAATTACTCTAATAGGCCTAAAGACATAATTCAATGGAATAATTTGACATAAAAATAATTATTACCAAGATCAGTGAATTTAATGGCTCTTTGTGCTAATGCAATACTAAAACTCTCCATCTTATCTTAAAAAATAAAAATCTATCAAGTAAATTTATAATTAGTGAAAATAAATAATTTTAATAAGTATTTCAATTATTATCCAATCTAAATTTTAATTTATAATAGAGTTAATAATATATTTTTAGTTATTTACTTGGTTCAATGCTTTACCTTGATTATTTAAATGGGGCTCTAAACTTTGAATTACTTTCTTGAGTCTAGCCATCACTTCTCATTCTTTTCCAATGTCGTGTTTTCCATACTAAAATTGTGGTTTGAGAAAGTACTCAAAAAGTAAATAAACAAATTTTAGTCATACAATGATGAAAAATTTATTATTTTTAGCAACAAATTTTATTAATATACTTAACAATTATCTGTTGAATGTAAATCATAATGCAACTGAAAGTTCCATCTTTCATCAATGATCCTTTAATAATTGGCATAACTTTTGTAATTATCTTTTAATTCCAATTTTCCTTTCTCCATTTCTTTATAAATAAAGCCTATTACCTTATAACTTTCAACAAAGGCTCTTGAATTTTAAGAACTTCATCTACTTTAAACCAAAATTTTCTACCCTCAAAAGACAAACACAAAATAATTTACTTAACTTCAAAAGTTGGGCCATTAGTAGCTCTACTATCTTTTGATGTCAACCACCCTTCAGATTCAAACATATTTCTCAATCCAATTATATATCACACTATACTTTCTATAGCAATAAAGTTGGTCACAAATCTAGTGATACTGAGCCGAAGGATATCTCAACCTTCAGTGAATTTCTTTATGTAATTACATACCCAATTATGATTGTAAATAAATTTAGTAATAATCTTGGCTAGGTTAAAAACTTCTTTGATTTTTTTCTTTTCCCCAAAACTTCTAAAATTAAATTAATATAATGAGCAGCACAAGCAGTCTAATATATATGAGAAAATTCATCCATTAACTTTTTTCCACCAGCTTTCATCACGACTTCATTATCAGTTACTATATGAACAACTTTTACATGGTCAATTTCTTGAACAACACTTTTCATTAAACCAAAGTAATAGTAAGCATTTTTAGATCAAACAAGTGAGGCATCAATTGACTTTTGAAATATTTTTCCACGATTAGAGTAGATTAAAAAATTAATTATTGGCATTCCAGTTGTTCCACTTCATCCATCACACATAATAGTAACACCTTGTGTGTTCCATGTAGATTCAAAAGAAGCAATGTATTCTTTAATTGATTTATACTCATTAGAAAGAAATATCTCTACAATCTCATATGGAGTAGGTGGAGGTATATTTGGTCTAACTTTAGTAGTAGTTCTTAGCAATGGTTTTGTTCAAGGAAAATCAGCAATTGAAAAAGGCAATCTATTATGTATTAGAAAATTCAAAAATGTCTTCATTAATTTTTCTTTTTGATTCTCGAACCATTTTAAATTGACTTTTTCCTGCTTACTTTGAACTTTATTCTTCTTTATTTCAACCTCCCTAGTAGCTAATTGTGAAATTAGTGTCAATCCAAGAGGAAATTTTGAGCCCCCTGCACCCCTTTCATGTACACTAAAAGAACGACCAAGGCGTGTGTTTTGATCTTGCCTACTACTATGACTTGCATCATAGGTTGCTCCTTTACTCATCCTACACAAATCTTCCTAATATTGCCTTATGCTTTTATGTTTGGCTTGTTCAAATGCCTCATCCTCATCTACATCCTCTGTTTCATTCATTCACATAATTTCATCTTTAAGTTGTTTTTCTTTTTTTTTTCTTTTTCTTTTTTGCTTCTTCAAAATTTTTAGGAGCTTATGCATATCAGTTCTCACATCTTACTGAACTTGTTTACATGACTCAACTTGACTCGACGTGTGAGCTAAATATTGCTTTAATCAAGTTATCCCACCAATTATTTTTCTATTACAAAAATTGCACATAAGTTCTCTCTTTTTTCTTGTTGGAGTGGCAAATTTTCATCCCACGTCACTGCTAGGCTTTGATCCTGACTCTTTATTGCTTGAATGAGGTATTTTTTATCCTATAACAATTTCATATTGTAATTTCAAAAACACATGCAATAAAACTAAATCATTTCTTTTGATTTATAAGTAAATTGCTAACTTTTATTACTATTAATAATTACTTTTTTTTCTTTATATGAAAATAATTTGACAATGAATGATAGTTTTAAAAAATAATTAAATTTAAAAAGATTTGTTACTTACCAAAAGAAATTAAGCCAAAAAATAATTGAGCTCCTACGTCCAATATTCTAGGAGTTTCTCAAATTTTTATTATATTGAACACTTAAATTCTTTAATATATAAATAAAAACCTCCGAAGAATGAGACTAAGAGAGACTGAGACGTATTTTATTATATGATGTAAATATTGAGTTTTAGTGAGTGGGTTGATGGAATTCAAATGTATGAGAGTGATTTTACTCATTTATATTACAAAAAAAAATAATCTATTATTGAAAAAGAATAAGCATACAAATATACAACTATACAATAGTCAAAAGCACAATGTTTCCTCATTTAATTTAAAGCTTATAATTGAATAAGTTTCCTGCCACTGTCATATTCTCTTCTCCTTCATGTGCTTGCACTTATTTTGTCTCTTTACATTTTTTTTTTTTTTGCTACAAAATCTCTTCTTTCAATACAAATAATTGTTATTACTTTATATAACCATTACTCCAAAATATGTCGCGGTGAGTAACGGCCGCGACTGATAAAGAATTACCGTTACTTTTTTTTTTTTTTTTCAATCGTTACATAACAAAAAATAATATAATAAGACTTTCAAAAACCTAAAAATAGCAGTCGTTATGTAACATAATAGCCGTCAATTGAAGCCATGGTACTATGTATATATATGATGTAAATAAATGTATATAAAGTAAGTTTGTTCAATTGATGCTTTCCATTTTCTCTTGTATTATGGTGATTCTTTAATAATATTACAAAGAGGAGAGGTTAAGCAAGATTAGCAAATTTTTTATTTACCGATCTCCTATGGATGTCATTAATGGTTTTAATGAATTGATCTCTTATATAATTATTCATTCATTTATTTATTTTTAGTGATGGTTGAATTCCTTAAAGTTGATATTAAAAGAAAAATGTAGCATGTAAGAAGTGGTGCCTTGCTTCACTGAGATCCTTTTAAATGATTCGAGGTAATGGTCTAATAGGGTTGACAGTGGGTGGGGTATTACATATATTGTTTTTTTCTTTTTTCAAATAAAAAATATGCTGTTCAATTTGAAGAAAGACTATACAAGATGCTATTTTTCCTTGCTATATCAAATAGTTAATGCACTTCTAGAATGTAAAATAAGTTTTACATAGAAGAGAAATAGCAGTTGTAGAGATTTTCTAAAACTTCTTGGAATAGCTTAATTGTATTTTTATTAGAGAGAACCGTTCATCCAACAAAAGAATTATCTCTTTGCAGAAGAAAAGTGAAGAAAATCGGACATTGGCTGATGTAGTTGGAAATTCAAGTTCATGTGAGTGATTAAAAAAAGGGTTATTTAAAAAAAAAAATTGCATATCTTTAGAACTTTTTGCAATTTAATAATTTTTTTAATTCTAACAATTTTATGTAAATTTTTTTTTTTATTTATGTACCGATTAAAAATCCAGTGAAACTTTACTGAAGTGGTCATAAGAAAAATCTGAATCAATTCATGTAGGCACCATGTCAAAACGTATTATTTTGACTATTCCTAAAATAATGCACAGTCTTTAATATTTTTTCCAATTTAATCATGTTCTGTTACTTTTATCCAATACACACAAATATGTATGTACACATACAATAAGAGTTCAAAATTAAATTTTATTCAAATAAAATCATACATTGAAAAGAATTGAAATAACGTAGGAAAGGTCTTGACACTTTTTCCTCTCAAGTTTTTCTTATATTATTAGAAGGATTAATTAGAAGGATTAATGGTCTCATTTATTTTAAATTTTACTCCAATTATCCATTAAGTTTTATCCTTTAATGTATTTATTATATTAACTCTTTAAATTTTCTAATAAAGATTTAAATAAATAGTTTTTGAAAAAATTCATTCACTTAAATATTTTTTATTTTCACAAAAAAAAATGATATACAAAGATCCAATTAATTAACAATTTTTTTTAAACAAAAGCTGACATAATTTTTGAAATTATTTAATGAACTTATTTGGTATAAATAAATTTCAAAAAGAAGTATAACATTCATTGCCAAGTTCAAGTTTATTATGTTTATTTTTGAATAAAAAATTATGAAATTCATTTGAAATTTAAAAATTTTTAAATTTATGAAATTCATTATAATTAAATAAAATTTTGACAAAATAGTTTGAATTTCATATCTATATATTTCATTAAAATACAATAATGTTTTTATCATTTTTATTTCTTAAAATACTTTTCTTCTTTTAGTTCATTGTTATTTTATTATTTAATAATAAGATAAAAAGGTTATTTTTAAATAAAATATTAGCTGAATTTTAAATTTATATCAAATAAAATATAATAAAATATAAAATTCATTTGAAATGAATTTTATAAAAATATTCAATTAAACTAAACGCTTGAAATTAATAACAAATGAATTTTATCTAAACTTTATTTGAAAATGAAATGAAGTTTTTTATGGAAATAAATCAAAGTATAAATAAATTTGATAGTTATCGGTTGGGTCTTTTTATATATGTGAAAATAAAAAAATATATATGTAAGTGGATATATTATTCTGAAAAGAATCTTATAATAATTACTTAGAATTGTGTCTAATTAGTAGATTGAATATAATTGAAGTAATTCAAATTTTGGTATGAAAATTACTCAAAAAAAATTGATATGAAAAATAAATAAAACTTAAAAGGCCGGATAAGGTTGAAATGATAAATTGAAATAAAGTTGAGAATAAATGAGACTATTATTTCTAAAAAAAAAAATGAAACTATTAACCCTTATTAAAATGCTTATGAGTTGGCCATGTTCATGTTTATCTTATTAAAATGCTTATGAGTTGGTCATGTTCATGTTTATCTTTACTTTAGATCTTCAAATTGGCAAAGTTAATGCATGTGCACTTAGAGAGAGCTTTACAAGTTTTAAAGAGGACATAACCCTTTCCCATTAATGCTTGAACAATTTCATGACGGAGTAGTTCTGAGCCAAAAATAGGTCTCCTTGGTTATATAACTTGTTCGACATGAGAACTACGAAACTGGCTACATGTATTCACCCTTCCATCAAAATTCAATGCCCAAGCCGACATAGAAATCAAAGCTACATTTGCAAGTGACAATGACTGATTATTAAGCACACGTACTGTGGTCAACTATATATAGCTGTTGTATTTTAAAGTCTACAATTAAATGCCAATGCTTGTGATTTTTAGCTTATCCAAATTTCACAACTGTTGTACACATACGACTATCATGCAATTCTTTATCCATTTGCTAGAATTTGATCAACATCAAATGGGTTTGGTTAAAAAATACGAATTTTTTTTTTGAACAGTTGCCGTGTCTCCATTCCCCTTCGTACAGGAACTTGTGGTTCCGTACCATACCCTATAAATACATCACAGACCCTTTGTCCAAAACATCCATATACTGATAGTTCTCTCTTTTTGTAACATATTCTTCAACAATCTTGTATTTGATAGCTAATAATTATTAGGCAAACCATGTTGAGATTCACTGGAATCAGCTTGATCCTTGCGTTGCTGCTCATGGCCGTATCCACCCGGGCTCAAACTCCTGCTGTGCTTGACGCAGATGGAAACCCACTTACACGTGGTGTAGAATACTACGTTCTGCCAGCTGCAACTGATATAGCTGGTGGGTTAACCCTCGTCAACCGAACTGGGTCGTGTCCACTTTACGTTGGGCAAGAACCGCTCCCAACAGTAGCAACGACAGGCCTTCCTGTGATCTTCACGCCATTAGCTGCGGGAGAAAATACCATCAGAGAGGGAATGGACTTCACCGTGGCATTTTCAGCTGTGACAAGCTGTGTTCAATCCACTACATGGAGCATAGGCGAGGAAGATCCAGAGACTAGAAGGAGATTTATTGTTACTGGAGGAGAGCAAGCTGACTTCTTCGAGATCGACAAAAATGATGGCCTGTACAACTTAGGGTGGTGCCCAAGCTGTAGCGGCACAAATTGTCCAAGGCCAAGATGTGGATCTGTTGGTATTTTGATTGAGAATGGGATTAGATTGTTGGCTTTGGATGGTGCTGCTTTTCCTTTTCAATTTAGGAGGGTTAATTAATTTACTCTCTTTGTGATTTTATTTCTTTCTTTTTCTATTTCTCCATGGGAATGTCCAAAAAGTATAGCTTTCTTGGCATTATGTATTGTAGTATAATAAAGTAAAATAATGGAGAAGTCTGTTGCTTAATAAAATATAAGTATTTCAATTGAAAATTACTCTTTTATAAATTGTTATAACTTGATATTATATCATTTATCGATCAAAAATATAACTTGACTTGCAAATTCAAAAATTAAGACTTGACTTGAGAAACACCTACAAGAAGTCTTTCTTCAAGATACATTGAAAAGTGACGATAATTAAACAATAAAATCATTTAACAACACCATAATCAAATAGGGAAAAAGTTAATTTTTTAATTACAAGTTTAAATTTAATTTTTATGTATAAATAATAAGTGTTAGGAGAAGTTTTATCTTTCTATAGAATTCACTTAATTTGAAATTTAAAATAGTCGAAATTTATAGGATATCACGTACTGAAGACATTAAATACAAAAATCATTTAGTAACATTAGTGAAAAATTATTTAATGCACTTTTTAAAAATATCTAAAATTTTAAAATATAAATTCCACCATTATTAATTTATAAAATTATTTCTAATTTAAAAATATTAAATTATTTAATTTTTTATTGACAAAAGAATTTCTTAAAAACTATCATCAATGCGACAAAGAATGCAAAATAAAGTCATTATTTTAATTTGACCTGATAAATATTAATGACATAAATAATAAACCTAATAATTAGGTCTGACAAAAAAAAAATCTGAATGTGGGTTTGGGTTGCAATCTCATGCCACCTTGTCCAAAGCTTGAAAATTATTATTTTTTAATTTGTTTGAAAAACACATATATTATCAATTGTAGGGGAAATGTATGTTTTTGCTCTTAATGTTTATGCTGAGGAGCTGATTGGTCTTCAAATATTTTTTGGATTCAATTACACATAAGAATTCAAAAAATGATGATTCTAAGCCCTTTAGCCTCTTACGGTATATAATTTATCTTTTTTAAGGATAAGAATCAGACTAAATGGTTATTATTTTATAAAATTTCAGCAACTAAAATTTGATTATTAAATAATTTTAGTGCAATAATATTAGCATATCATCAGTCATGCATCATTATGGAGTTCTCATGTTTTTATTCGTCGTTGTTAAATTAATTAACTTGGCTATTGAGGCATTGATGATGAACAGAATTATAGTTGCATGTCCAATTATTATTTTTGGAGGTTTAGATATGATATGTACTTTTCAATAACAAATCTAAAATTACATTATTGTTTGGGAGGTCCAATTCAAAATTAAAGTACTAAAATGAAATTATTAGATTTATTTATTGAAATTAAGTTAGCCAGCCTAATAATTAAAAAAAAAAAGAAAAAAAAAAAAGAAAAACCTCAAGCTTCTCATTTAACAATTTTATTTTATTTTATTTTTCAACTTTAACAATTTAGACTGCAAGTTGTTTTCTTGTTTCAATCCTATTCATGGGTAAAGGATGAGCAATATTCACATGTAATTCTGACATTTGTTATTGTATGTCAAATAGCTAGCGGTGACATTCAGCCCTTTAACTAGAACAATGTGCAAAGAAATTTGACATTCAACCCTTTGATTTTTCTTTTCATTGTGCGTGAGAGTCTTTGTGCGTGATAGTCTTTGTTGAGATATATCCTCTTATATGTCAATTAGTTATTATTGGTGTATATTGGATGTGATTATTTATGTGAAAATTTTCAAATTAAAAAAAAAAAAAAGAAACATTATGAGCAGAAAAAAGAAAAAATGAGTATGAGAAGTATTTAGAGCGACTACAGTAATTTTTTACCTTAATTCAATAAATAATATTTATATATAGAGTAGAGATAAAATAGGTCCAACAAAAGAGAAGTCGATCAGGCCCGCGGGACACAGTGAAGTCATGCTCTATGTTGCACGGACACCTCTATAAAAAGTCATGTCCCGTGTTGGAAACCTTTCGGACATCTATACGTGTCGGAAACTTCTCGAAAACGTTTCGGGACTGTTTCCGCAAATAAGATAAAGTTTCGGGAGCCGTTTCCGCAAATAAGATAAAATTTTGAGAGCCGTTTCCGCAAATAAGATAAAATTTTGGGGGCCGTTTCCGCAAATAAAATAAAGCTGACCTCTCATTGGATGAACTTAAATTAGAGACAATATTTTTCAATGAAGATGTCAATGAGAATGAAATGTAATTAAGTAGAATATTTTTATAAATTGATGTGTGAAATATTTTAGATGGATAATTATTTATTTATAATTATTGAGAAATTATATATTGTTAAGGGTGTTATTATTTTATTTATAAATATAGGATAAAATGAAAATTTATTGTTTTGAGTTG
>CATIWO010035908.1:0-10177 GCA_949673435.1 Macaranga tanarius
ATTAAAAATTGAGTTTTCAGGGAAAAAAATTTAAAATAAAAAGAAGAGAAAAAAAAAAGTCAACGGTTACTGTCTTGCGGACGAGAGTGAGAGATTGTTGAGAAGCGATAAGAAAGTGATGGTGAAGAAGAAGAAGAAGAAGAAGAAGAAAGGTATGCGCATGAACATGCCTTTGAGGAAGGAAGGAAGGAAGGAAGGAGAAGAAAAAGAAGAGTGTCGTTTTGTTAAGGGAAGATTGGCGTTTTGGAAGGAAGCGAACGGCTCTGTGTGGTTGGTTATTTATTTATTTATTTGTTTAGCGCTGAGAGAGAGAGAGAGAAGAGAAGTGGGCTCACCTAAACGGGACGACTCGCTCTACTCAGTTCAGATTCCTTCTTTTTTATTTTTTATTTTTTTAAAATTTATTAAATTATTTTCATTTTATATCATTTTTCTTGGTGTTATATGACCCATCCTCTTGCGTTTATAATTCATATCAATTTTCGAATGTCTAATCCTTATTAGCATATTATAATTGTATGATTTAATATTAAACATACACATTTTTATAAGGGATAATTATTTTTGGTGTCTTAACAATTTTTTTTTTTCAATCAAGTGTTTCAACTTTTTAAAATAACTATAATGTGGTGCCTCCGGTGGTAGGTCTGGCCAGGGCCGGTTCGCTGTTCCAGTCCAGTTTCAAACCGCAAAAAAAAAAAAAAAAAAAACAGCATCATCACTTAAGTTCAAACCCTTTAACTATTTTCTATTATTTTCATTGTTAATTTTAATTCATTTATTATTTAAAATTTATTCACTCCAATTTTTTTATTATATTAGTGTTTTTGACTTAATTAAAATTATTTTAAAAATTATTACAATATTTTAAATTATTGAGGTTATTTAGCTTTGAATTCTTTCATTTAATTAAGCCGAATGACAAGTTTACAATATTTTAAACTATGTGAGGTTATTTAATTGGTTGTTTTTGCGTTTAAGGTTATTTTTGTCCATTTATTACGTATAATATGAGGTGACATGCATATCATAAAAAAGTGGGATCCATTTTTGTACAATCATCACTCCGGCCAGCCAGTTCCCACCGGATAGGCGTGGCCATGGTTCCAGAACCGGCGGTTCTGGTTTCATGGTTTATAGAACCGGACCAAAACCGGTCCTTGGCCGGTTCCGGTTCTGAACTGGGTTTAAATTTTTTATTATTTTTTAAATTTTTAAAAATTTTAAAATAATTTAAAATGTTGTAATAATTTTAAAATAATTTTAATTAAGTCAAAAACACTAATATAATAAAAAATTGGAGTGAATAAATTTTAAATAATAAATGAATTAAAATTAACAATGAAAATAATAGAAAATAATTGAAGGGCTTGAATTTAAGTGCTAATGCTATTTTTTTTTTTTTTTTTTTTTGGTTTGGAACCGGACCGGAACCGCGAACCGGCCCCTGGCCAGGCCTACCACTGGAGGCACCACATTATAGTTATTTTAAAAAGTTGAGACACTTGATTGAACAAAAAAATTGTTGAGACACCAAAATAGCAAAAATAGAAAAGTTTAGACACCAAAAATGTAATTATCCCATAATTTTATTAAGAGTTTTACGTATTTAGAAACTAATATTATTAATAAAATTTAAAATGTTAGTAATAAACCAATTAAACCGAACTATAAATATACATAAAATTTTAGAATATACTATGAGTTCGTTCGGTTTGGTTTAATATATATTTTTTACTCTAAAAACTGAACCGAACATATTTCGGTTCGGTTTAAACCGAATTAACATTTTTATTTCTTAAAACCGAACCGAACAATTCGGTTCGGTTTTTTATTTTTTGGTTATTTTTGCTCACCCCTTGTGCCACCTAAGCAATTTTGGCTTGAATTTCATTGGTAAACTCTTGATGTTATCCAAATCAATGTTTAGTAACTAAAAAGTAATAAATTAAAGTTTTGGAACCAAAATGAAGTTTCGAGCAAAGTTTGGTGACTAATGGTACATTTTACCCTAATATAAGTTGAATGACGTGGCCTAGAGAGTTTAGGTGGCACGTGACATGGCATCTCCGGCATGCCACGTAAGCAATTTTGGCCTGAATTTCATTGGTAACCTCTCGATGTTATCCAAATTAATGTTCAGTAACTAAAAAGTAATAAATTAAAATTTTGAAACCAAAATGAAATTTCAAAGCAAAGTTTGGTGATTAATGATACATTTTACCCAACCCTTTTTCTATGCCCGTTTAAGAGGGAATTTTGACATTTTAAAAAGTACTCTTGGATATATTTAGATAAGGTTAGACATTGACATTGAATGCATCATCTATGTATGCTTTATTAAGAGGAAATTACTACGTCTTCTTTATAATAAATAAATGTATCATGCTTTATTTGATTTAGAAAATGACTCTTAACAAATTATTGTAGTTTTTAAAATTTCTTATCTTTAAGAATTGATTATAATAATTAGATACTCAAAATAAATAAGAGCTAAAATGTCAAATAAAAGAAATAAAAATATAAGAATAAATTGATTTTTAAATTTTCTAATTGGATACAACTGGGTAAATATAGCAACGTGGCAAGGGTCCCACCAAATTTGCCAGCTTGGCAAGCTGCATCATCCGTGGGTCCCACATGTATCTAAAAGATCACAAGGCGCGGAAACTGAACGAGAATTTACGCATGCGCTTTTAATTTTGGGACCCACCCGCTTCATGATTTCTTTTATTTTGTATTTTCTTAATAATTCCCTTTATACTAAATTTTTTTCCTTTTTTATAGGAATAAATTTACTGCTGAGTTTATTAATTTTATTCCCATAACAATAATATTTCATTCTCTCTCGAATTATTATTTTTTATATAGAAAATAATGAATATTTGATCTTTCATTCGTTTAAAATGAATATACATTTTCCTTTCAAAAAAAATGAATATACATTTTAATATATGAAAATATTATGAAGAATAATAAAACAATATCAATTGAATAGTAAAATTTTTAAATGATTTTCAATTGTGGAAACAGAAATATTATAAATTATAATTTCACAAACATATATGTTCCATTTTTTTTTTTTTTTAACCTTAAAATGAGTCATGCTACACAAATAATAATAATAAATTTTTTAACAGTCTATATTTCTATGTAAGAGATTAGAGATGGCTATGGATAGAATATTGGCTGAATTTTTATATTCATTTTACTTCTAGATAGGGCTAACAATTTCTGACTTAATCCATTTAAAATACATTAAAAAATAAATTTAAACCGGTTGAACTTATATAATTCATCAACCTATTTAAAAAACAAAATGATACATTTAATTAAATAATATAATATATTAGTATATAATGCACAATATAAATAGATACATATTAAATATTGACACACTTAATTATAAAATAAAATATTTAATATAAATTTATACATTTTAAAAATATATATAATTTTATACATGTTCAAATAATATTAAAATATAAAATACATACCTTAATTTGTATAAAAAATATGAATAAGATTAAAAATATAACATATATGTAGACAAATTAATTTAAAATTCATATATTAATTTGTTTTTAGGTATACCAAACTATCATTATATAAAAATATTGTGTATTAAATTTATAAATTAAGTCGAATAGTTTATCAATATATTTTTTCTATTTTTGAAGAAATATTACTTATTATTTTGTAACAATCTATTAAAATATTACATACTTTAACAGTTTTGATATTTTTATTTTTAAATATTAGTAGATTTAAGACATATTATAATATGTTTAGATATATTTACATATGTATAATTTGGTTTGAAATTTTGACATGGTTAATCAAATGGATTATTATATTTTCATGTAGTCATTTTTGCTATAGACCCATATTTCAATACCACCTTTTATATTACTTGCTAACAGAAATTGTCAATCCTAAATTTGGATTGAAAAAAAAAAAGTAGAAACTGATAGAATTCAGATATGTTCCACTTTTATTTTGTTAAAAATAAAAATATAAAAATTATATAAAATAAAAATTTTATTATTTTTAATACAATTCTAATGTAAATAGAATATATTCTATGTCTATCAAAAATTATAGTCGTTATTTTTATTTTTAAAAAATTATCTTAAATGTGTCATATATATGTATTTATAAGTAAAATATAATATTTTTATTCAAAAAGATATTTAAATGGGTATTTACAGGTGGGATATACTATTATTCTTATCCATTCCGTTTATAAAAGTGGTTTGATATTAGAGGTTCAATTAGGGTAAAGTTAAGGCAGAAACCCAATGGATAAGATGAAAACTATTCCTAATCTAGATGAACATAATTATATGTTCATGATTAAGTGTCCTTTTATTTTCTTTATTATTAGATAATTATTGAGAAGCTAAAATATTATATGATTGATATCATTTTTTTTTATATATTTCTAATGAAGTGATTCCAAAATTACATCCCACATTTCTTGAATTTAACAACTCAAATCCAAGAAGAACATGTATTCTTCTTGTTCATGTTTCTTGTTGTTAATTATTATATTAACTATATCATTTAGTTTTCTTACATTTTTTTTTATCAAAATATCCTTTTCCACTTTTGCTGGTATTCTCATAAATTTAGATTCATATATTACGTCAATTTATAACTTCTCCTTATGGTGACTACAATCACTAGATAGCAATATCATATAGCTCTAAATAATTAACCATTTATATATATATATATATATATATTGTAACAATGGATATTTGTGTTCCATTCAACAAAGGCGGATATTGACAGTTGAAAATTGAAATGTTTGTCTCTAGTAAGTGGAAAAAAGAAAGGGATAATGCAAATCTAAGCTTGGGAGCAACAAAATGCTTATTACACCATCATTTCACTTATTTCAATTTGACTTCAAGCTTATCCTTTTAGTGATTTAGGTTAGACTTTAGTAATAAGTATAAAATAATGGTGCACATTTAGTAATAAATATAAAGAATTATTAACATAAATTGTTTTATATAAAAAAATTTAAAATATTTTGATCCATGGTTGGTCAATCGAGTCATTAGAATATTCGTCCAGTTCAGCAAATTTTTACAGAACTTGCTAAAAGGAAAATTTTTAGATTATTGTAATAAAATTATTTCTTAAATTTTTCAATTGAACCAATGGGACTAATTATGTGAATAATAAATTAAATTTAGTTCAATGAGATTATCTAATATTATTATTACATTTCATTAATGTTAGTGATTAAAAAATGATCTATCACTTTCAAAAACGTGTTTCAAATCCAACTTCTGCTACATTAGATCTTAACAAAAATTTTGATGCCAATAACAGGTCAGACAGAGGGGCAACAATTAATTGGTCCACTCTGCTCTATATGTGCCCACTTTCTGTATGTTTATATTTGCTTTACTGTAAATACAAGGGGCCATTTATGTTTCTACATATTGATTAGGTTTTATTTCTGTATCCATATTTTTTTTTTCACGCAAATTAATTTCTTAATTTAGAATTGTATAATTTTTTTGAAAGAGAATTGTATAATTTTTAATTTGACATGAGTGATTTCTGTTCCTTTTTTAAGACATGTACGAGTTGTGGTGTTATTATTATTATTATTTGACTCTGATTAAAATTTAAATTTATGAGTTACAATTAAGTTAATATTTATTGACTATAATTATTTTATTTTTTTAGTGTAATTACCATATGTTTTTGTACTATATTGATTTGGAACCGATTTTCGTGCAGTTTTATAATTAGTAAAAGAATTTGATCTAATAAAAATTCAAATAAGAACTTTAGATCACTGATCGAATCCTCTAAATTATAATTGTTTTTATTTTCAATAAACTGTTTGAACTGCAGATTATTACCTAAAAGAATAATAAAAAAAAATAATTAAAATATTAAAATTAAAATTATTGTTCTTTGGTTTTTTGAGGGGGCACTGAAATTATATATATATACACATGCACAACATATATGTGTATATTCTGAATTTATTGCTATTATCTGTTATTTTAATTGACCAATGGAAAATTTCATGGTATATTTAGAAATTTCATCTAAAACTCAATTGCCAATGCTGCACTTGGAAAATAAGCATAAATAAATAAAGATTGTTATAAAATATATTATTTTCAAGTATCGCTAATTTATTTATTTATTTTAATGATTTAGGGTATTTTCCTAACTTTGTTCAATCTTTGTCTTTTCCTCTGTAATTATTGTATTATTTGGCAGTCGCAGGGAGCATCAGCATATGCTCCCACCCAACATTGCTCCAAAAAAATGCTATATGATCTGTTGTTGGTCCCTCGTCCAAAAAATCATTATCTTTTATAATCCACTAAGGCACTAAGTGAAAAACAAGCAGTGGTTATATTTTATAGAAAAAAAAATCAGCTTCAATTTTTTTCTCATAAATTTAAAGACATGATCCTTGATTTCATTGGAAAAAAAAATTCCGTAAATAAAATATTTTTAATTATTGTTTTTTTGTTTATAAACAAGATAAAAAGACGACTCAGATTTCTATCTCTACAAAATTAAAATACTATTATATATTGTATTTCGGATTAAATTGTGGATGCATTTTATTTAACCTAAAATTTATTTCAACTACAAAACTTAATTTAATGATAAAAATGAAATTAATTTAAAAATTTAAAGAATCTGTTAGAAATTAAATTTCACTAAATATAAAATTTCATTTTCCTTATAATTTTTTTTTTAAAAAAAAATCATTTTTTACATTGAAATATTTTATCTGCAGATAAAGTCTTGACATAACTAATAAATTTGTTTTTAATTATTTAGAGAAGAATTTTGTTTTACTTATTAATTACTATACATAGAACCAATTTTGGACTTAACAAAAAATAATGAGTGAGGACGATAATATAACAAGTTGCTTATGAGGTGAAAAATGTGTAGGTCATGCCATTTTTAAAAAAAAAATTATTGTGCCCTATTATTAAATATTAAGTACACTGTACACTATATTAATCCAGAAAGGCTTTTTACACAGAGCTTGCATTAAATTTAGATTGGAATATGGATAAAATATTACACAATAAAGAGTAGTTATCTCTTTATATTTATCTAAATGTGATAAATGTTTATTTTATTTTCTTTAGACTATTATTTTTAATTGGATTTAATTTAAGGGGGGCTACATAATAAAGAGTATTACTCTTTCATTATTTATCATAAATATTATACACTTTTTATTAAATTTGATGGATAGAATTTAAAATTTTTATAATTTGGATAATAACTTAAGTATTCAAATTTAAAATTTTATAATTTTTGTTCTTCAAATTTTTTTTTTATAAATTTTCTAAATAAAATTTTCAATTAGATCATTGCATTTTTATACTCAATATTTATAACGAAATTTCTTTTTATTATGTGGGATAGAGACTATATAGGTTCGATCTCTATTCACCCAAATAGTAAGTAATTTAAAAAAAATTTCTATCTTATTACATAATACTTGACAAAATGAATTTTCCATATGTATACGCATGTATTATATGTGATTCTTCATATATTTATTAATAAATTTACTATCATTATAAAATTGATAGTCATTTATATTTTAATTTTTTTAACTAATTTTAATGTTTTTTCATTTCTGACATTGCTGAAATTATGGTTTAGACATTTCCAAGAAGAATTTTGCAAGTTAGAGAATACCAATCCATACTTTTTTGAGGATGTGATGTTTTGAATAAGAGTGATGTTTTGTCTAGGAGTGCAATATATATCATGTGGAAGAAGTTAGAATATGGACCAACAATATACATATATAGTGTCTATCAATTAGACTCTGAAAAACGACAACTACTACAAAAACCCACTAATGTCAGCTTCTCTCTTCTCTCTTCTATCTTTCTCTTCTCCTCCTCCTCAACAGCAGTTTTCTTCTGCGTTTTTTCCTTGGCTTCCTCTAGTGATTTTTGGCCATTTTTGACCAAAAATCATTAGATTTTTTTTTTTGTTTTTTGTCTATTATTTTAACAATACTCAAAGATTTGAAGATAAAACTCAAATTTTAATAGGTATTTTTTATAGTTCATAAATAAGTTTTTGTATTAGTATTAGTTTATCAATATGGAGTTTATCTTCCATTTCAGTGCTTTGATCTATCCATTGGAGCAGTATAATGGTATATCTGAAGCAATGTGAAGGTGAATATTTGAAGAATTCAGTCAGATTAAGCTCCGATTTGGCTCATTCAGTACATCTGCGGCGCAAGAAATGCAGGTGGCCAGGGAAGGTTTCTTCTATTTTTACTGAAGAGATTTTCTATACTATGTATTAGATTGTATTATTTTTTAGGTATAGTTTTTCTCTCTTTAAAAAATATTTAGAGAGTATTTTAATTCAAAGTGTACTCTCATGTAAGTTTTTTCATGATGAATGAAAATAATGATTTGGTAAAATATATATATATATATATATAAAACGACAACTACAACTTATACACAGAACAATTCTATATGTACCCATCTACCACAAGGGTGGTATCAATTCTTCAACTTCTTGTCAATGTCTATGACAATTACACTTGTTTATATATCAATTTATAACAACCCTTGCCGAATTAAATTTTCCTCTCTTCTCCACATAGTTTCAATTTTTTCTTCATCAATTTCTTTAACTATTCAAACTGAAAATTATTGTTTTTTCAAAATGAAAGAGTTAAAAATATTTATTCAGAAAACTGATATTTTAAATTTTTATTTTTTAAAGTGAGCTCCTACAATATATTTTTTTTATGTTAGTATATTACTATTAATTTTTGTGAAGATTGGAGATTGATCCCCTAACTTTCTTAATGCGCCCATCAAACTACTTAAAGCTAATGATATTTCAAACTCATAATTGTATTGTAGTATTGTTAATATATACGTATATCGTAACTAGCTAGATTTGTAATTACATTATGTAGCTTACAATATATCCAACTTTCACTAAATAAAAAAATAGCCGTATCGTTTTAAATTTTAATTTTAACAAAGTTAAAACAAATTATGTAAGTATATATATGTATAGGTTGAACTTTTAAATACAAATATATATATATATAGGTTGAACTTTTGAAAGTTGTATTCAAAAGCACAAGCCACACGCAAAGGCAAACGAGCCACCAAGAGGATTCTTCCTTGAGCCTTCACGTATCAAAATTTTGGATAAAGAACTCAAAAAATAATAAAAGAGAAATTAATGGTCAAATTAATATTGGAAGATCCATTGTGTAGATAACATAATTGACATGCCTTAATGGTATTGGGTGAATTGGGGAATGAAAATTTGCTTTGCGGCATATATCAATTAAGTTCAATAATGCCACGAGCCCACCACCAAAAGATTTTTCTCAAAGATTGAGATAAGAGTAATGGAAAGAGCAAATACACAAATTTGAAAGGGTCTTTTGTTTAGTTAGCCACCAACTCTCCCATTTTGTTATTAATTTCATGGTCAGTCAATGCTTGCTACGTCTTCAAAATTATACTCTTTTTGGTAACCTATAGGAAATTTGTTCAAACTTTTATTTTGTGTGTTTCAATTTCATGCCATGTCTATAAGTTTATTAAACATGTTGAATGGTTTGAATTTGTAATTTTTTACTTGATGAGTGTGGACACATGGTTTGACCCGGCCCATGAGGCAAAAGCTCAGTGATGATAAATGACAGATAAGCCCGAATTGCTAAGGAACCAGATTCTAATTCCTTTAAAAAATTTAATTTAATTAAAAATAATAGTTTGGACCCAATAAGAAAAAGGTTCAGCCCAAAATGATTGCCTCACATGACCTAATAGATTTGGGCCCACGTTAATCAGGCCTACGGGCTTCAGAAGCCCAGAGGCGCCACCTCTGTGGCAAAGAGGCGGCGCCTCTAGCCATAGAGGCGACGCCACTATGATGAAGAGGCGACGCCTCTATAATGAAGAGGCGGCGCCTCTTCGTGTCTGAGCAGAAAAAAATAATAATGGACATTAATGACAGAACGTGGGATTCCCCCACGTTCTGTAACTCCTCTCCCATATTCATGGGAGAGGAGGTGAGAGGTTTATGGCAACTTTAGAGGTAGGATATCTCTATAAAAATCAAAGAACAAAAGGAGAAAAGGGGGTTGGCAATTTTTAAT
>CATIWO010035924.1:0-16301 GCA_949673435.1 Macaranga tanarius
AACAACATCAACTCAATCTTTTCTTCAAGAATTCAAAGCAAAAAGAAGAAGAAAATGGAAGCTTAACACCACTCACTTGTTTCTCCTGCCGAATCCCTCTTCTGCTTGTCGATGTTGCTTCTAAAACTTCAGAACAAAAAACCTTCCTCTTCTCTTCTTCTCTTCTTCCTCTATTTTCTTTCTTTTTCCTCTCTCTCTCCTGTTTCCTTTGTTTTCTTGTTCTGCAGAAAACTTATTCTCCATTCTTCTTATTTCATGCTTATCCACCTCTTTTACTTATTAACCCCTCTTCTTTTCTTTCTTTCAAATTCAACCTCATAACTTCATAAAATATCATTAATTCCTAATACCGTATACTATATCTCATTGGTTCTTATCTCAATACGATAAAATGTTTTATCAACTTCAATTAATTGCCACATGCTTAATCTCTGTCAACTATTGACTTAATTACTAAATAATCAAACTCCAAATCATTTACTCATAATAGTGGCAAACAAATCTTAAATCACCAAATTTAATTAACAATAGTAATAACATTCTTAATTTACATTAAAGAACAGTAATCATGTTCCAAGACACGGATGTTACATTTTTCCTCTAAAATAATCAATTAAACTACAAGAAACAAACGATTTAGCGACGGAAAATTCTGTCGCTAAATATCTTAGTGACGGAATTGCCATTGATTTCTTTTAGTTGGTAAAACGCTCATTGCTAAATTTTGGCAATGGAATTGCCATCGATTTCTTTTAGTCTGTAAAACGCTCGTCTGCTTTTCCGTTGCTAAATTTAGAACATAATTTAGCGACGGAATTCACTTTTTGTTGCTATGTTTAGCGACATGATGTACTTTCGGTCACTTAATTAGCAACGAAAATGCAAAATCCGTCACTAAACTCAACGATGGAAAATACAAAATCCGTCACTAAACTCAATGATGAAAAATGATTCCATCGCTAAATTTAGCGATGGAAATGCAATATTTAGCTACAGAAATAGAATTCAGTTGCTAAATAAGTAATAAATACATGAAATTCCTTTGTTAGCGACAGATTTTTCCATTGCTAAATGACATTTATTGTTTTTTTTTTTGTTTTGTTTATTATGATACTCTATATATATATAAACACACATACATCCGTTGTAAAACAAACATAAATTCAATATATTATTGAAAATAAAAAAATTACAAATAAGTTAAGTTCACTACAATATTAATAATTAAAAAAAATTACACATAGTAACTACTCCATATGATCGATCTATCACTACAACAGAAAATCCTTATTGCAACATTTTGTAAATGATACATCTAACAAAATGCTATTTTAAATGAATAAAATTATATTTAAAGAATGTTTCAAATAAATGTTAATATAAGTTTTATCAATTATAATATTTTTTTTTATTAAACTCACATTTTATGCAAAGTGTTGTTGTAATTTGAGGTTTTACAACATTTTCTACAATTTTAAATTAAAATTAAAATTAAAATTTTGGTTTATTTGTTTTGCTTAAAAATAAATGTAAAAATTTATTTTTTTTATCTCTAAAAAGTCTTTATATTTTAAATTTTCATAATCAACAATCATCTCTTTGAAATTAAAATGTAGAAGAAACTCTTATCTCTTTTTTTTCTATATTTATCACTTCATTTTTTTGATTTTATTTAAAACAATAAGAGTATGGTACATTACAACAACTAATATAGAAATTCTATTAGGTTTCATCTCATTGTTGCTCATCAGTGGACGGGAAGGCGATTGCAAATATTTGCAAATCAAAGAATGTAGGAGAGACATTTCTTTTTTATGGTAGTACCACTTACATTGACAACGAAAAAGAAGCCAAATGTACAGAGCAGGTATAATTTAATTAAACTGCTTCTTGCAATATATAAAAAATCTGTTACATTTTCTTTTTTTAAGGAGCAGCTTTTTTTTAGCCTTCAAGAACCAATTTCTATCTCAATGCATACAAATTTTCTTAAATACTAATATATATTACTTTTGGCTCTAATTGTTGGATAGGGAAAGCTTTCTCCGTCATCGAGGTCAGTTGTGAGGAAAAATTTTAATTCTTGAAAAAAAAAGGTTATAGTTTTAGTTATTTTTTTTATTTTACCTTTCAATTCAATTAATGACTCGCTTTATTTTTTAAATTCACTTTTCGTATTGTTACAGTAGTTTAACAGAAGAATTTTTAAAATGATTATTGGCATGTATGAACAATAATTATATTTATTTAATATTTTGTTTGCTTTCTTATTTGTCATTTTATTTTCTTCCTAACAATAATTATATTTGTTTAATATTTAGTTTGGTTTTTTATTTGTCATTTTATTTTCTTCCTAACTATTTGATCATAATTTTATATTTTTTATTTAATTCTATGCAGGTTTGCTTTTTTAGTATAAAATCACATTAGAAGAGTTTTTTTTTTTGTCAAGAAAAGCTATGCATTTACAAAAAAAAAAAATAATAATAAAAAAAAAAAAAAAAAATTATGAAGTGAATGCTAAAATTTCAGAAATTCAAGAAGCAGAAAGTAAAGATTTAGATGTCAAAATTATGTAATTACCTTGAAATTGTACTTAATTTTAAGATAAAATGTATTGAGTTGTATTAATTTTACAAATAATAGTTATACTCAATTTATAAGTTATTGCTATATAAGCATTAAATAATTTTTTTTTCAATATCATTTTTTTGCTAATATTGTATTTTAAAAATATGTACGTAATTTTATAATTTACAAATAATAATAATAAACATTAACATAAAATAATAAAAATTTAATTTTCAATAAACCTCCGCTCATATTAATGTTATAATAAGTTGTTGAATGTTAATAAATAAATTTGTCAAATAACACTAAAAATTTTTAATTAATAATTATAATTTAATATAAAAATAATATTTGTTATATGTTGCATTAATGTGGTACAATGATATTTAATTATTATTTTATTGTGGTATTTCTTAAATGTTAGTTAAGTATATTTATTACAATAATAAAAAATGTCACAAGAAATATTATTAGTGTTATAATAAATAAATACCAACAAATTATATAAATGTTATTTTAATATATAGCCACATTAGATTAAAAGACATTTGAATAACATTTGTAAAAACTATAGGTATAGATTTATAATAACAATTTTTTAATTTTTTATAACATTTGACAACTGTTGTTATAAAAAATTTTTGATGTAGTGTATACAGTATATAATCTAATTCAATACAATCAAAATAACAAAAAGGTCCACTAAACTAAGAAAGCACAAGGATAAGACCTGAAAAAGCAGAGATAATTATTTCAAAGGAAAATGAGCTTTCTAATAATTTTCTCATGCTCAGTTGATTCAATGTAGAAAAATTAAAATGCTGCTGGATGGTCTCCATATGACATGTTAGGTGAGGGATTTACAAATATGTGATTAGGTTCCGCGCGTCATTAGATATAGAATGTATCTGCATGAATTATATAATTACCAACTTTCAGATGTCATAACTCAAGAAACAAGAAAACACATATAAGTTTAATAGAAAGAAAAACCAAAAATAGCAGGAAATGTTGTTCATGTTAGCCAAAAAAGAAACAATAATAATAAATTTAAAAACTCACTCTTCCTCAATTGTTGCCTTTTCTAGCCATTGCAAAAAATCCATGGTCTATTTAAGACAATATAACCTAAATAGTAGAACATTAACATGGGCAAATTTATAGCAATATATAGCAAGAATTGCTTTCTACAAAGATAAGTGTAATATTCGTGACCTCAAGATAACTAGTTGGTATGATTAAGTAATAATATTTATTATTTATTTTGGTGGGAAATAATTCAATTAAAGGAATTAATTGAAAAATAAAGGGCAAGATTGAATTAAATTAAAGAAAAATTATGAAGGACTAAAGAGGAAGAGATGAGAAGTTTAAGGACTAAAAAGAAATATTACAAACTTGGGAGAAAGGAGTTGCGACAGGAAAAAAAAAAAAAAGAGAAAAAAGAAGAAAAAACGTGGGAGGAGGAAGAAGAGGAAGAAAAATGAGGAAAAAAAAGAAGAGGAAGGAGAAGAAGAAGAAGGAGCTCACATTGGCTTTAGAATTAGGTTGAAATCCTGCAAATTAGTGAGTGAAACTTTTACAAACTTTTTCATCTTATGAATCAAATTTTCTACTCTTGAAATACTTATTTTGGTTGATGTTGAATTTTTGAATTTGAATTCTAATAGTATAATGTTTAAGCATGAAAAATGCATCAAATTGAAGCTAAACATGTATTGAAATGAATTCTGAAACATTTTGGTTGACTATGTGTTGAAATTTGATTATTTCAGGTGCATAATGCCTCTGCAGGTCGAACAGCCGATGCCTGATCGACTGAGGCACCACCTCAGTTTATTGAGAAGGCACTTTAGTAGCACTGTGGAGGTGCCTCTATCGCTAGTGCCTGCAATAAATTGGCCTTAAACTCAAAATTTTACAACCTAACTTCAATTAGAAGCATGTCAACACCCATATAAATACTTAAATTGACACAAAATAAGTTAAACGGAACTAGTTTTACAAGATAAGTATAACTAAGTTACAACTATATGTAACTACATAATTGAACATAATAAGGGAACTTGGGGTTGGTGTAGAACCTTTATTTTCCAAAGTAAAAGGGTAGTTGGAAAGTTTAATACTTAAGTTTGAAAATGATACAAATTATATCGAATCTTAAACAACCAAAATGTTGTAAGGTTGAAGATTACAAGTCTGTTTATTCATAAAGCATAACAATATCTTATAAACTTCTAAGTCTCCGACATAGGGACTAAAGATATGAAATGTTCTAAGTAAAACAATTATGAAAATGCTTTTGGAAAATTACAATAAGGATATTTAAACAAGAATGGCATTGATAATTTACAAAGTGACATTTGAAGAATGTTATGAGAAACAGACGTGAAAATAAAGACATGAGAAAATATAAATTATAATACACAAATACATGAGAACTATTAAAGGATGATATAACAATGAATACAAGCACATATGGCACTAAGAGATAATAAGTCCATATCGGGGATAGGGCAGAATTGGTAGATGAGTACAGCCGATGCCTGGGGCCGGGTACACTTCTTGGCTTATAGATGTAAGACCATTCCTAAGGTATATATATAGACATTGCTTGGGGCCGGATACATATTTTACCTAAGTTTGGCATTCGTGAGAAATTGACAAAAATGTAAGTTGGTTTTGTATGAGCAATGTGATTACTATAAGGCCTTATTATGACATTTACTTTGGAACATGTTGGCGCAACCTCTGGTGGTCAGGTCAGCATACTATTGATGAATAATTATGTTAACCTTCAGTGTGGTGATAGTACTAGCCACACTAATATTTACTTTGTGCATATAGTGCAGTGCTCTGAAATTAATGCAAATACATCTAAATATTATGGTGCTCTAGATGAATTTACAACATCTCTTAAAGTTGATTAAACGCTATGCTCCAATATTTGAATCAATCTAACTTATAATCATACTAAAACAAATATATTAGAAGCACAAAATTAATTGTTAAAGTCAAAACAAGAGTTGATTCTACATTGATCATGCACAGGGTCAACAATCTCCCCCTTTTAACTTTAACAATTAAATTTTGAATGATAAATAAAAATCACTAAGTGCATGTATATGCATTTGTTTTCTCCCCCATTATCAACAAATTTGCTTGTATCATTCAGATTTCTCCCCCATTGACAAAGTGAAAAAGGGAGGAAAAGATAAAAAATCAAAAAATGCAAGTGTGTGTATTTAGCATAAAAGTTTATAATACACTCCCCCTTAATCATACATGAGGGTTCTTGATGAACTCCCCCTCAATATGTGAATTATAAACCAAAGATAAATAAATGATAAACGGAAAATGAACTAAAAATAAACCAGAAGGAAATTATGTGCACTAACCATATCTTTCATTAAAGTCATTCAAAATTTTGTGCACATTTCAAAAGGTTTCTCCCCCATTTAAAAATACTTTAAAATATTTTCTCCCTTTTGAAAAAAAAATTTCTCCCCCTAAATATATGTGCACCAATTCTTATACCACTTGTTGATAAAGTGCAAAAGAAATACAAGTGATACTAATTAAAATAAATAAGCAAGCTTGATACCAATTATTAAATGACTACCAATGGTATAGCAAGCAAGTAAAGATGTAACTAGTAAAAAATAAAATAAAAATAGATAAAGATGCCAATATGAAAACAATGGGAGGATGGCATACTAAAAGATGTCCAAATTTTAAAAATCATTTTGATCATGCAAAGGGGTCAAACTTCCTTAAAAACAATGTTGTGTGCATATAAATCATTTTCATGAAATCACAAAAAAATACTACAACTAATGATGTAAGATTGCAAGCTTGAATTGAGATAATTAACTCATCAAAACATACACACGATTAATTCAAGCAACAACATCTTAAAATCAATTAGCCTTTTTAACCCAAACCTTACGTGGTCTAGGTTGGTTAGCTTCATAATAGTCTATAGGTAATAAATTCATATGCAATCTCCTATAATAACATACATTGCTAGTGTGCCCAAGATTCATGCAATAGAAACACCTAGCATTTGTAAATTTATTCGACCTATGCACATAAGGTCCATTGTTTCTATTGTGCATGTTGGTTCTATTGATCTTATGTGGCATATTATATGAGGGAGGCATGTACATCAACTTAGGAGCATAAGTTTTTGCATTCATACGACCAACACAATCACAAACATGTTGTCTTTGATGTCTAAAATCATTCCTAGGTGTGTGCCTCTTTGTGTACATGAAAGTATGCCTAGGTTGAGGTCTTTTGGCTTTGTACCTTAGACCTTTGAGTCATTTGGGCATTAGCTTTAGGAAGCTTGGCTCTAGACAAGTAGGACTCTTTAGCCAATATGGGTAGAGCCTTGGCGCTTCTACTAGTGAATACATGTGAAGTGTTCATCCTACCTTTAACAAATGTTGGACTAGATGATGATGAAGGAGTATTTTTTGTAAAGCCAAGACCACTGGTATCCTTATAAGATTTTTGAGAGTCAAGAATATCATCCAAAATTTCTTTTCCTTTTTGAAATTTAGAAATTGAGTTTTTTAAATCACCAATTTCTTTTGAAAATTTTTCATTTTCTAACTTGCACTTATCTAACTCATTTTTAATAAGAGAAGAATTTTTTAAATCATTTTCAAGCTTTTCATTTGAAGACATGCCTTTAGAAAATCTATCTTTCAAAGCATCAAAATCTTTAGACATTTTTGAAAATTTTTGTTTATAAAATTTCTTTTTATAAAATAATTTTCTACATTTAATCAACAATTTATATAAAATGGAATTCTTATCCTCATCATCATCACAATCATTCCAATCATCACAATTATCACAATCATTATAATTATCACAATTATCACAAGAAGACTGAGAAGTGGATGGTACCTCATTGTTATCCTCCAAGGCCATGAAGCAAATGTTGGGGTCTTTTTGTTGCTCCTTCTCCAATTCAGAATCGGAAGAGTCATCCCATGTGGCTTTGAAGGCTTTTCTCATTTCCTTTGCTCCCTTGTATTTGTGTTTAAGCTTGGGACATTCATCTTGAATGTGACTAGGCCTCTTGCATTTGGAGCACATGATTTCCTTGGCCTTCTTGAATCCACCTCTCTTGAATTCTTTTTGCTTGCTCAAGTTCTTCCTCTTTAAGTACTCCAAGAAGCTTCTTGTGAGTGATGTGATTTCATCATCACTTTCACTTGAATCTTCAAGGTCATCTTCATCACTTGAGTCTTGTGATGCTTTGAGTGAAAGGCTTTTCTTCTTTCCTCCTTTGCTTAGTTGCTCCTCTTCCCTTTGTCTCAAAGTAAGCTTGTGGGTAAGAAGCTTACCTATAAGAATATCGGTTGAAAGCTTGGAGAGGTCATTTGATTCTTCAATTGATGTCACCCTTGATTCCCGATCCTTTTTGGGTAGTACTCTTAAAATTTTGGTGTTGACATCCTCTTTTGAGTAGTACTTGCCTAACTTCCTCAAGGTTGTCAAAAGGGCATTCAATTTATATGTCATTTCGGTGATACTTTCATGAGGCTTCATCTTGATCAAAAGTTCATAATCATAGACATGAAGTTGAACTTTCTTGGATCTAACTTGGATGTTGCTTTCATAATGGTTTTCTAAGGTCTCCCAAATTTCTTTTGCTGAAATGCAATGTTGGACCTTTCCACTTTCCTCTCTTGATATAGAGGCAAGTAGAATGGTCATGGCCTTCTTGTTCTTGTAGTTCTCTTCTCTTTGTTGTTGGCTCCATCTAGCTCTATCTAAAAAAATATGCACATTATCCATATTTTCAGTTGGGGGACTCCAACTTTTAAGAATAACATCCCATAATCTGATAGGATCACTATCAAGATAAAGCTCCATTTTGTATTTCTAAAAAGGATAGTCACTCCCATCAAAAAAAGGTCTGATGGTTTGGAAATTTAGAAATTCACTCCCCATGATCTTTTACTCTAGCAATGAAGTTCCAAGAGCACTAGCTTTGATACTAATTGTAAAGACCCTAGAGGGGGGGCGAATAGGGTTGATGGAATATTTTATGAAATTAAAATCTAGGCAATGAACAAATTCGGGTTTGTAGCAGAAACACAAAGTATGTAAAATTATAAACCACAACACAAGAATAATCATACAATGACAAAATAATTTAAGGAGTTCGGATTCTCAACAATCCTACATCTCCACCTAACTTATCCCCAAGCTAGGATTTTGAACCATACTAATCTTATTACCCAAGATTGATACAAATGTTTTCAAGGCTCAACACCAACCTTTACAAATGTATTTTTCTTGGCTCAACACAAACCAATCTTCAATGTATTTTTAAGGCTTAACACAAACCTATACCAATGTGTTTTTCAAAGGCTCAACACAAACCTTTACAAATGTGATTTTCTTAGCTCAACACAAACCAATATTCAATGTGTTTTTAAAGCTCAACATAAACCTATACCAATGTGTTTTTCAAAGGCTCAACACAAACCTTTACAAATGTGTTTTTAATATGGCTTAACACTAACCAACAAGAGTAAGAACCTCACTACCCAGTTCTTCAAACCCCAAAGAAAGAGTAGATGAAAAGAGTTCCTAACTCTACACACAAACTCAACTCTCTCAACAAGAATAAAAATGATTATACAAAGAACTAAGTAAGCACAAATGATGTTATAAAATTGGAGAGAATGAATGTGAGCAACCTCTAACATGTTTTTGACATCTCTACTTATAGAGAAAGCCAAAAACTAGCTGTTAAAGATGGTAGAAAATGTCCACAACATGTCTCCTTAATTTATGCTTCAAATTATGCCTTTTTTGTCTGACAGCGGTGTCCTCACGAGTGGGATAGCTTCCTCACGATCGTGAGCATAAAAAACTAGCCGTTAGAGTAAAATTTGAGCATACAGCGGCTTCCTCACGAGCCAGAGTGGCTCATGAGCATACCTGTCGATTTTGGTTAATTTTTCAGCATGACGCTCACGAGCCAAGTCTAGCGAGCTCCCGGTCGTGACTTGGCTCGTGAGCAGTGCAGCCTCCTTACGAAACTTGACATAACTTGCACAATTGAGCTCCGATTGACCTCAAACTTGAGAAAAAACTTTATAAGACTTTAAAGAACAATTTTAGGGACATTTTGAGTGATTTATAAAACCTTAAATTACCCAAAAATGTGCTTAAATATTTGAGTTAATCCAACTCAATATACTTGACATAACTTGCAAGTTTTGGCTCCGATTGATTCCAAATTTGTTGTGCACTTCCTTGGAACTTTGAGAAATATTGAGAATGGCATTTTAATAAAGCTTCAAATTAACCAAAAGCTTGTTCCAATATTTGGAATGATGTCTTGAGGATTTATTTGAGCTTCAATCATTGATGCACATTATCATGGAAGCATGATCTTTTCCTAGCTTATGAACACACTTGAGAAAAGATGTTAGAAGTACAAAATTGATTGTTAAAGTAAAAAATAAGAGTTGATTCAACCTTGATCATGCACAGGGTCAACAATAATAATAAATATATTTAATATATTATATAATAATAAATAATTTAATATAGAATATTAATATAGAATAATAGATAATTTAATTTAATTTAGATAATTTTTTCTATTTTATTTTGATAGTCTTGTTAAGGTAACTTTGCTTGAATTTGAATTTGAGATGTCACTTGTGAAATTAATGAAGATAGTGTTGATGCCTTGCATTAAACTGACTTAATGATGATGATACCTTGTAGTTTTGATGTTTTAAGCAAATCTAATTTCTTACTTTGTCCTTTTGAAATTTGTAATGTGTTATGAGATGGCAACTTATGGTTTTGTATTCTTTACGCCTTATAAATGAACTCTGTGATACTCGTAATAGGGATTTGCAGTATCAAACCTTAATGAAACCTAGGCCGTCTCTAACGAGAAGACGCAACCTGAAGAGCAAGGCTTGACAGTAACACCGTCGCGTGGAGAAGCAACAATGGCTGGTGTTCCGGTAATGAGCAGCAGTGGTAGAATCGATGAATGAAACACCTCCGGCAACAGCAGATGTTGATGGGTGGTCTGTGTGGCAATGGGGCCCACAATACCCATAGTGAGGTGGATGTTAGTTGGCTGTCATGTCAGAGCCCTCAAGTTTAATTTTGACTATAATCAACTTTTGACTATAATTACAACTAATTTATGAAATTAGACTAGACATACCAAAATTTAAAAAGTGGGCTAAAATTGCACCAACTTGCAAAGTTTTGGATTTTTTAGACCAATTGGCCTATTTATTTACTGTTATTTAAATATATATTTTATACTAGGGTATTTTTTAAAATAAAATTTTCATATATATATATATATATATATATATATATTGAAAATTTTAATAGGGTTCATCAATCTGACTTGATCGATCCGGATTGATTAGTCACAAATATTGAAGAAAAAAATATAAAAAATATATATATATTTTAGATTATTTTATTTTATTAAATGTAAAAATAAAAATTAAAGAAAATAAATAGCCCCTTCAAATTGAAGAGCTGGCAGAAACCATATATATATATATATATATATATATATATATATGGCAGCTAGCCACACTTTTTCTAAAGTATTTTGTGCTTGGAATTATATACACAATTATACATATTACGAGAGAATTTATAGTCACAGAAATTCAGTTTATATATAAACTCTTATTGGGTTAATATATATCACCTCATTTTTCATTCATAAAGAAATTATAAGATTTTTGTCATTAAAGAATTATTCTATCTAAACATAAAAATATTTTAGTTTAAACTTTTCAAAAATTTCTATTACATTTAGAGGATTGAAAATGAGGAATACATATATCTGAAGTGTAGGAAAATATTTTTAAGGAGCACAAAATTAAGTACCACTAGAGGTTGTTTTAGACAAGTTCTTGATCATATGCTAATTGCATAACTGAGTTAGTAATGCATATTAATTCTTGCAGCAATTTATGAGAATAAGGGAAGTCATATACAAGTATTCATGTCATCTTCATCATCATCAAAGGCAGCAGATTCATTTGGAGAAGCAATTTATGGAGCTAGCTCAAATATCATCAGAAGTGAATTGGGTGCTTATGGTGAGAAGCTTTTAGGATCAAGCACAGCTTATGTTCAAAGCAATGTAAGTAATTATTTACACATTCATTTTTGTAACAAGCTACTTAATTAGCCATACTTCCTTGCTTGCTTTTTTTTTTTCCCTTTAATAATCTCTAATTCCTGTTACAGATTAGCATATATTTGTCTAACCCACAATATTATTTTCAAGTTAATGATCAGTATGTGAAGAACAAATTGAAAATAATATTGTTTCCATTTCTACACAAGGTATGGAATTAATTAATTTTTCTTCTTTCTGTTGATCTTTTTAGGCTTGACGTATATATATAATTATATATTTGATATGTGTATATAATTATAAATTGATGGATGCAGGGACATTGGATGAGAAGCATTGAGAAAGTTGGTGGGCAAGTCTCTTTTAAGCCTCCACTTTATGATATTAATGCTCCTGATTTGTACGTTCCATTCATGGCTTTTGGTACCTACTTGGTTCTTGCTGGCTTCCTCTTGGGCATCAATGGCAAGTAAGTCCTTTTTCTGTTTGGTCAATAATTTTAGATAAGAGTGACATAAGATAACTTTAGATAGAACTGATAAGATAATGTTTTAACATTATGGTTTATTAATTTTGAATATATTAAATAAAATTTTTATTCTGAATAAATCAATTGACATTTTACAAATCTTTGATCCAAGAAAGTTTATTTGAAATTAAGATCATTCTTCTTCCTCACAATTTGAGAGTATATGAAGAGGACAATGTGATCATATGTCCTATCTTGATGTTATTACATGTTTTATTTTTTTTAATTAGAATTTACTTGTAAAATCAGAAAAATTTTGTGTTTAAATAGAATTTATATAAATTTAGTACTTTATTATCTTTTTTCTTTTCGGAATGCTGACATTTTGACTATTTTCTTTCCGAATGATTTTAAGGACACATTCCTTATATCGGTGTGATATATTTAAAGTTTTTTTAATTTTTTTTAAATGCAAATACTAAAAATTGAACTCAAATCCTTGAGGAGAAGATCGAGATAAGTAGGATTATTTAATACTTGTATGAATCCAATAGTACTACATGCTAGTTTATAGAAAGAATAAACCAATCATTTTTAACTTCGATCTCTTTCATGATATGAACTCATCGTATTCTAGGTTTAGCCCAGAAGCTTTAAAGGTGCAATTAACAAACGGTCTACTTTGCTGGTTACTCCAAGTCCTGCTCCTCGAAGCAACATTATACACATTGGAAGAAGGAGATGTACCTTTGCTTGATGTTGTTGCATACAGTGGATACACTTACACGGCCGTGGCAGTGGCAGTGTTAGCAAGGATTGCTTGTAGATACTGTTTTTATATGGTAACAATTTTTTTATTTTGACCAAAGTTTTTATATAGTAACATTATGGGAATGTTCCTTGTGAAGGTGATAAAGAGGATTCTAATTGCTGAGATGAGAAGCTGTGAGAAGCATTCTAGCATGCGCCACTATCTCTTGCTTCTTGTTGCTTTTGCTCAAATCCCATTAATATTTTGGCTTGGTAGTGTTGTTGTTTGAGAATTAATTGTACTAAGCTAATGGTTTTCAATAAATTAAACCAATTGGGTAAGTTTATCTCTCTTTGTGAATTGAAATTTTTTTCTCATATGTAATGGTAGAATATATGTTTCATACCATATGTAGCATCTTGCAATGCTTGCTTGGTTTTTTCCGTTAAAACTTTTGAAAATACATTGTTACTTGTTTTTAGTAATTAGCTTGCTATTTTATTAAAATTTTTGAGAATACATACTAATTTTTGTTAGTTGTAATAATATAACTTAAAATCTTTTTTAAATAAAATTAATTTCGAGTTCTAACTTTATGTACGGGGAAATATACATTCAGAAAACTTTAGTCTCCTTGTAGGGGGTCCATTAATCAAACCCATATGGCTATCTACGATTTGAATCAATTGAACCCTTATGGCTATCTACAATTTAAATCAATAGAAACCTTATGCATGCATGGCTATCGAAATATCAAATATAGAGATAATTATACAAAAAATTAAAAATTAAAAATATATGGTTGGTACTCAAAAAAAAAAAAAAATTGAAGGTCAATAAAACAATGTCAAGGAAAATGCATAATCTATGGTCTAAAAGAATAAACCACCCTTAATTGCAATTTTGTTTTAGATGATTGAGATGCTAGATGTTACTCGTACTAAAATGGAGGCATGTCCTTTACAAAAAGCATATTGCAATTAATTAAGATCTTAAAATGCAAATAAAACATTTAGAAAGTGATCAATTGATAATATATACAAGGAACCATGCGAATGCTACATAATAAATAAGAAAAATATCTCAAAAGCACAAATTATTATTAGTTCGTTGAAACACAACTATCATTTTAAGTTAGTGAAGTGAATGTCCCTTCTTCTTTTTTTTTTTTTTTTTTTTTTTTTTTTTTTGTCTCATCTTCCTTTTCTCTATCTTGAGAAAAGAGTCTTCTCCTTTGTAAAACAGATCTGAGGCTGTGGTTGGAAATTTTTTCTGGCCACATCCTCATCTCCTTCTTATATTTTTGTATTTCTTTTTAATGAATAAATTTAGTTGTCTTAAAAATTATTTTATCGTATTTGTTTTTTTTTTTTTTTTTTTTTTTTTGGTATTTGTTGTTTTGATTTGTCCTTTTGTGGGTTTTCTTTTATAGCTATGGTAGATTTACGTTTTCCTTGAAGGTGATTCAAGTACAAGTTTGTCAAAAAATTCTTTGAGTCGCCTACCCGATGATAAAAAATTTTCTATCTATTTTTCTCATGAGAGGGATTCATCTTCAAATGGGTTTAATCACACCCATATTTTCTAGGAGTTAGAAGTATTATTCTAGCTTAATTAGCATTCAATAATTTTTAATCCAAATGTCAGTGTCCTAAGTTACATCAATACTAATTCGGCGACTGCTTTCAATATTAGTGATTTTTATTTTATTCTTGTCTCTTTTATCATCTCTCTTGGTTTGTATTATCTTCCATTAGCTTTTGTTGTTGTTGGAATTAATATTAGTTGTTATAATGTATTTTTGGGAAGCCATATAAGGCAAAAAAATCCTTAATTAAGGTGTTGTTAGATAGTTCTAGGTGTTTATTTGTTCCCTTGATTGGAATACTAAACATTTGTACTATCCTTAATTGAAAAATGAATGAAGAAATATTTATCTTTGGTAAAAAAAAAAAAAGTTTAGCGAAATGAATGTCAATGAGGCAGTAAAAAAGATACCTGAGACTCTGAGAGACAATTAGGAGGTGTTTTGGTTTAGCTGATTAAACTAGTTGATAGAGATTTCTCATTAACTAGCTAAATTTTAGGTGTTTAGTAAAATTCTCAAATTAGCAATTGATAGTATTTGGAGTTTTTATTCTATCAACAGTTACCTGATTTTTTTTTTTGTTTGGACTATATTATCCCTATCATAAATAACTAACAACAAATAAATGTTTCCAAATTAAATGCATATAATTAGTTATTTATAATTCATAATAAAATAAATATTATTTTAACTTACATAACAATTAAATAATGGCCTATTTGTAAAAAAAATCCAAACCTTTGTGACTATTTGCAATCTAATCCTAATCTTTTAATTTTTACAATAATGTCGTGCCAGTTAGGGTCGGTTCGGTTTGGTTTAAAAATGTCTAAAATCGAACCTATTTCAGTTTATAAAATTATTTTATTTATTTAATTTTACAATATTCTAATAAGATTTATAAGATATATTAATGTTAATTTTTTTATTTATTTTATTTATTAATTTTTTAAAAAATTAAATAAACCGATTCTCTAAAATATATTTAAATATTTTTTGTTAGGATTTTTTTGGTAGTAAATAATTTTATTAAGAGTTTTATGTATTTAGAAAATAATATTATTAATAAAATTTAAAATATTAGTAATAAACCAATCAAACCAAACTATAAATAGATAAAATTTTAGAATATACTGAGTTTGGTTCAGTTTATATTTTTTTACTCTAAAAACTGAATTAACATTTTATTTCTGAAAATCGAACCAGGCTGAACCGAACCAATCGGTTCGGTTTAATTTTTCAGTTTTTGATTATTTTTGCTCACTCCTACTTATAAGTATCTAAAAAATATACAAATTTAATTATATTAAGTGTAGCAGTGTCAAATAAAACGGATACCAAAAAACATTTAGTTTTTATATATATATATATATATATTTTAATGCACGTTCATATTTGTGTGATTAAAAGATACTGCTCTAATCCATTTAAAAATATAATTTAATGTTTATAGCTGTGATATTCATCAATATTAATTTCGTCAGGATTTCCTATCAGCTCTCCAATTACAATACTTAAAAAATATCGTTACTCATACGAAACAGCCATAATCAATGGTAATTGCACGAGCAATAACATTTCCTTAATTGCACATGAAATTATACTTATAAATGATGCGATATTATAAATAACTGAGACATTTGTATGATTAAATTGTTTTCTTGAACAATTCCATTGAATCCCACATTCCAGTTGGATGTAATGAAATGGCTAATTACGGCTATTATGACCAAATATTATGAATTTTTAC